>QNTS01002514.1:144094-156863 GCA_003317085.1 Hucho hucho | reverse complement strand
CAGACCACGTGTAACAACACCTGCACAGGATCGGTACATCCGAACATCACACCTGCGGGACAGGTACAGGATGGCAACAACAACTGCCCGAGTTACACCAGGAACGCACAATCCCTCCATCAGTGCTCAGACTGTCCGCAATAGGCTGAGAGAGACTGGACTGATAGCTTATAGGCCTGTTGTAAGGCAGGTCCAAACCAGACATCACTGGCAACAACGTTGCCTATGGCACAAACCCACCGCCCCTGGACCAGACAGGACTGGCAAAAAGTGCTCTTCACTGATGAGTCGCGGTTTTGTTCCACCAGGGGTGATGGTCGAATTCGCGTTTATTGTCGAAGGAATGAGTGTTACACCGAGGCCTGTACTCTGGAGCGGGATCGATTTGGAGGTGGAGGGTCCATCATGGTCTGGGGCGGTGTGTCACAGCATCATCGGACTGAGCTTGTTGTCATTGCAGGCAATCTCAACGCTGTGCGTTACAGGGAAGACATCCTCCTCCCTCATGTGGTACCCTTCCTGCAGGCTCATCCTGACATGACCCTCCAGCATGACAATGCCACCAGCCATACTACTCGTTCTGTGTGTTATTTTCTGCAAGACAGGAACGACAGTGTTCTGCCATGGCCAGCGAAGAGCCCGGATCTCAATCCCATTGAGCATGTCTGGGACCTATTGGATCGGAGGGTGAGGGCTAGGGCCATTCCCCCCAGAAATGTCAGAGGACTTGCAGGTGCCTTGGTGGAAGAGTGGGGTAACATCTCACAGCAAGAACTGGCAAATCTGGTGCAGTCCATGAGGAGGAGATGCACTACAGTACTTAATGCAGCTGGTGGCCACACCAGATACTGACTGTTACTTTTGATTTTGACCCCCACTTTGTTCAGGGACACATTATTCCATTTCTGTTAGTCACGTGTCTGTGAACCTTGTTCAGTTTATGTCTCTGTTGTTGAATCTTGTTATGTTCATACAAATATTTAGACATGTTAAGTTTGCTGAAAATAAACACAGTTGACAGCGAGATGACGTTTCTTTTTTTTGCTAAGTTTAGATACCTTAAGGAACATTTTAAAGATTGGAGGCAGTCTGGGAAGCCTGTCAGTCAACCAGAGCGTAATAAAATGGCTGCCATCCAGATTTCCTGTTCGAAAGAAAATAGGGTGAAATCATTCCGAACTATAAAAAATGACTTTGTAATGTTATCTACGCATTACATAAACCCCACAGATAATATAGACAATAATTATGATCATACAATACTTTACTTTTAAGACCTCAATAGGGGTCAAATCCAGGTCATTTTGACCATAGTCCAGCGGCTACAGGAAAAAAAATTGGACTTTGTGACAGAGACACCAAATTTAACATATGGCTAGGGCATGTCTACATAATTATTTTTGGATATAGTGCCATCGCAGATTTTCTCCATTACCTCCCTGGCAGTCATATATGACCGCTGAAAAATAGGCCAAGAAACCTAAGATACAATAAGTTGGAGAGAGGTCACCAGAGGTACTCTGCAAACAGATGACAGTGCCAAAGTTCACTTGTTGGTTGGTAAAGTTGGATTTGTGTGTGGTCTGCAACAAAAGATAAGCAGGTGGTATAACATACAAGGTAAAGGTGATAAGGATGAATCTATTAAACCAATATATCTCTAAGGAAAATAAGGAAATTGCATGACATCTTAATGTTATGACTTAACTAGAATATACATGGTAAATAGGAAACAAACGTACTCTTAACTTGGACACACAAAACTGGAATGAAACAGGAATTGCTAATTAGTGGCATGTGTGTATCATTGAGGCTGGGCTCCCAAGTGGTGCAGTGGTCTAAGACACTGTATCTCAGTGCAAGAGGTGTCACTGCAGTGGTTCAAATCCAGGCTGCATCACTTCCAGCCGTGATTGGGACATCCAGCCATTGGCCCAGCATTGTCTGGGTTTGGCCGGGGTAGGCTGTCATTGTAAATAAGAATGTATTCTTAACTGACGTGCCTGGTTAAATAAAGGTCAAATCAAATTGAGAGTCAAAGGTGAAATCAACTTGGTTGATCAAGTTTATTTCAGTAGTATACTCCGCCAACCAGCTGCACAGGGCTGTTTGGACATAATTCACCTGCCCATATTGCAATAAATAATTGGTACATACAGCCCAATGATGGCTTAAAATGTTTAAGTGGGTCTAGAAAACACAATAAAATGGCCCAAAGATGCCATATATTCGTATTCTTTAAAATGTTTGTTAAAAAGTGATGAAAACGTGTGCCAACTTACTGTTTTGGCTAGTTCCAATAAACACTCCAAAAAGTACATGGATGTTCTTTGAAATGTATTGATTGCAATGATACAGTACAGTATAATATGATATTCTGTGTTGTGTCAATTTTAAGAAATGTGACAGGAAACCTGCCCTTTAGGTAAAATCCCATAGGAAGGCATTTATGTCCAGCAGAGAGACAGGCAACTCATTATGATGAGGCCTTTTAGTCTTTACACAAAGTGAGTCAACTACTACATAAAGATGTCTAGCTGTAATGCCATTGCAGATTTAATCATTGATTTTACTCAAAAAGACGTGCTTTCCAAAATGTCCGCCAACCAGCTACAATGGTTCTAATTGACAGGATTCACATGGCCATATCTCCATAAATAATTGGTACTGCCCAATGATGTGTTATATCTGTGGATTAGACTGATGTTTATAACAGGTAGCAAAACAGTGCTTGTATAATAAGGAATTTTATCCGTAGGATCTTGTCCCATACAGTCCATTCAAAAAGTCTGAATTCTATTGGAATACCTTCATGTCCATGGTTACATTTTCAACATGATCTGTACAGGGAAGTAAGCACAGGGAAGGTTTCTTGTCAAATTTCTTGAAATTGACTAAATATATCATATTTTATACAATTATAATTAGTCAACTTTAAGGAACAACCATTTGACAGTTTTAAGTGTTTAAATGTAAAATACTGAAAATGAGGATGAAAGTATGTTCAACAAACAGTCCATTTTGTAGATTTATGGGCACTTTCTCACCACTTTTCAACAAAATATTTAAATTATGCATATTATTGGCATACTTGGGCCATTTTATTGTGTTCTCCAGACCCCCTCACACATTGTAAGCCTTTATTGGGCTGTATAGAACAATTATTTATGGAGATATGGCCAAGCCTTAGACCTACTCTCACTACTTACTGATGCCCTCAATGCCACTGTAACTTAAGCCTCTGAAAACGAAAATGGCTACAGTCACTTGGTTTATTCTTGATTATGATAAATTGTCTATATGGACCTATGGAGTTGGTTGATGGTAAAGGGACGTTAAATTGATTGCTGCTGAAAAAAAACAGTGAATGTTGCTGCTGGACTCATCTGTCAATCATGCAAATGATCTACTTGAATAATAGCGATGAGGATATTTATCACGTTTTAATTACAACAATAACATAACAGCCTACAGTGCAAATATCTGCATGTTTTGCAGATAACATTACAAACACTGTACATAAATTGAGCTTAAAAACAGTGTTCCTACAATATTATAGCGAGAGGAGCTTTACCTATAGCAATGATATCGCCTCAGGATGCGGTTTATAATGTCACCGACAGTCGACCCCGGCAGGCAGAACGTGAGCAACTTACTTGTGCGAGACGGAGAGTGAAGGAGGGGATGAAAAGAAGTAGTAGGTAGGTAAGGGAGGGAGGGAGGGAGGGAGAGACGGGGAGGAGAGGGAGAGAGGGACTCGCCCGAGGCTCATTTTCCAACGCTGGACCAGGTGATGTCACTACACGTTCGAACTGGAGGATGTCCCAGAGAAAGTGAAAAAAGACAGAAGGGAGAGAAAATAAACGTTTTCGAAGAACTGCCAGCAAAAAGAGGGGAGGGGAAAGAAGTTGGACATGATCACTCTGGCAGTAACTTTCCCCCCCTGGTAAGAAGGTTCCAGCAGAAAAAGCTTGAGGGGAAAACGGTGTGGATTACAAACGGGACAGCAGCAAAAGGATTTTACCCACCTCAGCACGAATATACCGTACATGTTGGATTAATGTGGTCGTAACTGCGGGGATCTATCAATAGCTGTAAGTATGGATAACACTTTTTATCGATTCCATTCGCGCTAAAGCAAGTCATTTCTGTCAGTAGCGCACTTCTCACCCAGGCTACAGTAATTAACGATAGGCCTGCAATGCAAGTGGTGTATTTCACTTGAGATATTTTGCCAACTGTTTATGTTGTTTGATAAATTGAATTAGGCTATAGGGCTGTAGCTAATAGAAAGCAACATCTACTTGCAAACACAGTACTCTGAGGTGTTTATCAACCAATCAATTGATTAGGCCTACCTAAAGTGCGCATTGTAGCCTACACCGTCAATGGCTGATTTTGTAACGAAGAACTTGCAGACAGCAATTACACGCAATTTAACATGTTATGACTGAAGTGGGAAACCAAGTGGGAACAAAACGTTTTCCAAAAGAAGTGGAGCCTGATGATGATCGCGGTATAATAGACGATTACCATTGGCGCAGATCTAGGATCAGCTCTATGTTCAATATACCGTAGCCTTACAATATGAGTGAGGGAATCTGGGAAAAACAGAACTGACTTTAGATCAGTTTCTAGCTGCAACTTCATCCGCGGATAGATTTGGTGAAGAAGTGAATGAGTGTGTAACTTTAGATTCATGTGGCTGCCTTTGCCCAATGGAGACGAAATATCTGCATTCAAAGAAGTGGGGTTTTCGAACGGTAAAAACTTTTATGTAGGCCTAATGTGATAGGCCTACTACGTTCACCAATCGCCTATGGGAAGCCAATTCTCCGCCGCTCAACCAACCAACGAAAGCGCCGAGCAACTCTCCACGGCGATGGAATGGAATAGATTTCTGTCATGTATTTCTATAATGCCCACTATGAGTTATTTCCACTGCCTTGGAGCACCTATTATCTGGATGTTTGCCAGACTTTCCAGGTGTCACCATTGAGAGAAAAGTGTGGAAATACTGTCGGTCGATATAGTTTTCTCATGACCCTATAATATTCCTCTCCAGCTTCAGTCGGCTGCGCTTCTTTGGTCTTTTCAAAGGGGGATGATTTAGTCTACCCTTCGCTTGAGGTTTAGCGGTGCCATGGAAAATGTTTGTAAATGTGATGTCAGCAAACCTAAACTACTACTTTTTACGCATGAGTTGGAAATAAGAAACCCCGACACACGCACACATTTTGTGCCCCCGCCCCACCCTCCTGCAATTCTACAAATTCTGCGGGGCAGACAGAAGATTGAGCAATTTTATAACTAATACCCTGCAATTCTACACATTTTGTCATAGGGTGAAGAGATATTTTTGCCGTTTTTAATCTAATGTCTTGCAATTCTACACATTTTGGCAGGGGGCCCTAAGTAATCTCTAATGTCACTTATTCCTGGAGCCGGTCCTGGCTGAAGGCTATCACAAAGGTCTACCATCCATAGGTCTTGTAAATAGGACCGTTTTTCCCCCATACACTTGATCAGAAAAACAACTTTGGGCCTATAGCTTAAAGGCCCATGGTCAGGCCACATGGTCAGGAGAAGCTCCTGGCCCAAACTGCTCAGTTTGCTGCAACTAGTGACTGGAACGAGCTGCAACAAACACTCAAACTGGACAGTTTTATCTCAATCTCTTCATTCAAAGACTCAATCATGGACACTCTTACTGACAGTTGTGGCTCCTTTGCATGATTTATTGTTGTCTCTACATTCTTGCCCTTTGTGCTGTTGTCTGTGCCCTGCCATGTGCTGCTGCCATGTTGTGTTGCTACCATGTTGTTGTCATGTTGTGTTGCTACCATGCTATGTCGTTGTCTTAGGTTTCTCTTTATCTAGTGTTGTGGTGTCTCTCTTGTCGTGATGTGTGTTTTGTCCTATATTTTTATTTAATTAATTTTTATTTTTAGTCCCAGCCCCCGTCCCCGCAGGAGGCCTTTTGCCTTTTGGTAGGCCGTCATTGTAAATAAGAATTTGTTCTTAACGGACTTGCCTAGTTATATAAAGGTTCAATAAAAAAATATTAACAATCAATATTCCCTAAGGAAGAGGAGTATCAGCGATTCTCAGTGAACAAGGTTTCTTTCTAAGACCCTGTGAAAAAAGGCTGCACGATTGTCAAAACAACTGTCTCCAGGATCTGTGCACTTCTAAGTACAATTTAAAAGAACACTTGTGACCTTTAAAGAGCAATCATCTAACCAAACTGTTATCTGACAGAACTGATGGGAACTGGAACTGCTTTGGCATCACATAACGATCACTCATGAACACTTTCTGAACGCACCCTAGTGGAGATAGGACGACAGGGATAAATCGTTACTCTTTGTAGCTAATTTGGTAGAGCATTTCACTTGTAACGCCAGGGTACTGGGTTTGATTCCTGCAACCACCCATAAGTAAAATGTATGACTGTAAGTCGCTATGGATAAAAGCGTCTGCTGAATGACATATATTATTTATTAAATGAGCCAGACTTTGAATATTGTCTCCATTAGATTTGTTCAAGTCTGTGCTTAACCTGGGTCAGTGGATATTTGGAGGAACTGTTGTAGCCTGAAGACAGTTACTGTCTTCATTTCATGTCCCGTGTTGCTACAGGTCTGAAACACATGAATGCTTAGCCTATGTGTGTTTGTGTGTGTGTTGGGGAAGCAGCTCTTTGTGTGTGTGTGTGTTCTTATTGCTCAGGGCTCTGACCCTACAAAATGGTTTTGAGGTTGTTTTCATAGCACAGCACCAAATGCACTCCTCAGCATCTGAGAAGGTAAAGTCCTGTGATTGGGCTGTCAATAAGGGGGCAATTCCGACCCGAGTTAAGCGCGCTTAAATGGAACGTAATTCCCTTATTAATGCACTTTTCTCTCTAAGCGTATTCTGACCTTGAATTTAAGCATGAGAATCGCATGCTATTCGCCCGTTGTTTGGGGTGGAGATGGAATAAATGAAAGTGTGTCTACAGATACAACGTATTTCGACCTTGACTTAAATTCCCTAATAATTCCACCACTTTTACGCTCGAGGAAACCATGAATAAGGTTTAGCGAACCTACCGGTTCCAAGTGGAAAAAGCATCTACTTTATTTTTTCAGATAGAAATAACACCATTCTCCATGACCTGTAATTTATGAATAGACAATAACTATTGATAAGAGCTAGGTAAATAAGTAATCCGTTTGGATAAGGGAATTGTAAATATAAATGACACTTGTTTTAGATCTAGTTTACCTTATGATCGCTGGTTTCAAATGTGAAACCAGTCATATGGCAGCAAACTGAAGCGTATCAACATATCAACATTCCAACAGTAAAGTTTATGAAATGCTGTGCCATTATACAGAATGGAAACTGTACAGCCTTCTAAGGTGCAGGGATGTTAGCTAACTAAATCACTATGGAGGGGAGCGCAGACCAAGCCGTAACAGTTTGAACCAGAAGCATGGCTCAATACTTGGCTGTGTCATCACACATTTCCATGGTTAGTGCAGACAATAGATGAGGGTATATCCTACTATTGTACACTATTCTCCCTATTATAACTGTGTGTACACTATTCTCCCTATTATAACTGTGTGTACACTAATCTTCCAACATTACCATGGGTTGAAGAACTGAATGTGGCACTTTTCAGAATGAATCAAAACACGGTTTTCTTTCTTTTGTGTGTAAAGGCTCTCCAAAACCAGTATTTTATGATTCATAAATACTTTCCTAAACCTAAATAATCTGCAAGATTAGAGTATTTTTAAATCTACCAATTGGTGCTGAAATGGAGACGATATATGCATGTATTTAGATGGCTAATATACGGAACCCTCTTGATATATTCTAGCGAGTCTGTCATCAACATTCTACACTGTATTTAAAGGGATGGCTTAAGGTAAATGTACTGAAAACCACATTGAAGGAAAAGTCCACTGGAAAATATGTTGGCCAGCAAGTGGGAGGGAGTGTTTTCAACTGGTTAAATGAAATCTGTTCAGAGCGCGCAATGTAGCCACACTTGCAGAGTGTGTTACCCGATTGAATAAGGTATGTCTGAATACCAAATGCTGAGGCATAATGTCTGAATCAGCCCCTAAGTGAGGTGGACATAACTGAAAACCTTCTTCCAAGAGTAGCTGGAGTTAAATCACAACAGATGCATAGACACAGACACACACCAATGTGCTTGTCACACACACACACACACACACACACACACACACACACACACACACACACACACACACACACACACACACACACACACACACACACACACAAATGTTTGATTTACTATCCTTGCCTGGACCAAACAATTGATATCCCTTCAAAATCCTATTTTCCCTAACCCTTACCCTAAACCTAACACTAACCCTTAACCTAATCCTACATTTAAACTTAACCCCAAACTCCTAACCCTGACTCCTAAACCTAACCCTAATTGTAACCCCAATTATAACCCTAACCCTAAGCCTAACCCCTAAGCATAAAATAGCCTTTTTCCTTGTGGGGACCAACGAAATGTCCCCACTCCTTGTTTTACTATCATTTGAGGACTTCTGGTCCCCACAAGGATAGTACAACCAAACACACACACACCCTATACAAACAAACAACATTATACAGCACTTTTATTGATGTTATTAAAAAAATATTATATTCAATATAACTCAATGTTTGTTTGACACTCACCTGTCGCTTGTGTGCGTGTGTGTGTGTAAAGGTTTATGTGTTTGTAGTATGTGGTTATATTCATGTCCTCTCCTCTCCTGGGGTGTATTCATTACGTCCTGCAACGTTTACCATTTAAGAACCAAACGGAAGCAACGGAGTAAACGGAAACAAAACGGGGAAGTACCTACCTGAATTTGTCCAATAGAAACTATTGTTTTCGTTGCAAAACGTTTTTGCAACAGACTAAATGTTTTGTAAAGAATCACTGTAATGAATACACTCTGCTCTCCTATGTTTCCTCCACAAACAGAGAGCCAGTCCCTCCTGAACTCAGGCTGGCACAGAGCAACAATCTACGCTAGGCTAATACTGCCTTGATCTGCTACAGCCAGCTGTTAGAACATACTCACCGCGTGGGAACGGGAGGAAGAATGAGAGAGAGAATAAATATTGCCAGGGCTGACTGTCTCTGTGTGTCGAGGCCATAGACATAGACATTGTCTGTAGTTACTGTCTCTGTGTGTCGAGACCAAAGACATGCACACTGTCTGTAGTTACTGTCTCTGTGTGTCGAGGCCAAAGACATGCACACTGTCTGTAGTTACTGTCTCTGTGTGTCGAGACCAAAGACATGCACACTGTCTGTAGTTACTGTCTCTGTGTGTCGAGGCCAAAGACATGCACACTGTCTGTAGTTACTGTCTCTGTGTGTCGAGACCAAAGACATGCACACTGTCTGTAGTTACTTTCTCTGTGTGTCAAGGCCAAATACATAGACACTGTCTGTAGTTACTGTCTCTGTGTGTCGACGCCAAATACATAGACACTGTCTGTAGTTACTGTCTATGTGTGTCGAGGCCAAAGACATGCACACTGTCTGTAGTTATTGTCTCTGTGTATCGAGGCCAAAGACATGCACACTGTCTGTAGTTACTGTCTCTGTGTGTCGAGGCCAAAGACATGCACACTGTCTGTAGTTACTGTCTCTGTGTGTCGAGGCCAAAGACATGCACACTGTCTGTAGTTACTGTCTCTGTGTGTCGAGGCCAAAGACATGCACTCTGTCTGTAGTTACTGTCTCTGTGTGTCGAGGCCAAATACGTAGACAGACGATGACTTGGACATGAGCTTGTTAATGACATGGTAATGAAATTTTAATGACATGTTAATGACATGTTAATGGATGTGGGCATGTTGTCTGTTAACATGGTCCCGTCTGATCTTCACTCCATTTGTAAGGAAAACTCTCTCTCACTCCACATCCCTTCCCTCTATATCTCTCTCCACCTCCCTCCCCCCTCTTTCTCTCAATCTCCTTCTTCTCTCTCTCCACCTCCTTCTTCTCTCTCCCTCTTTCCCACCCCATATCCCTTTCTCCCCCTCTCTCTCCCTCCTCCCTCTCTCCCAGGTAGCAGTCGAGGTGTGTGTGTGTGTATATCCAGAGGAGTGTGCCATGAGGAATCTCAGCTCCTTCCTTGTTCTGCTCTCCCTCAGCCTCTGGTCATGGGACCTGGTGACATCATCCAAAGGTGAGTCTATTTTCTCCGTGCAGTAGAATCTGGTAAACCGATGAATACAACGTGTTCCAAGCCGTTGAATTTGTAGAATGTATTATCTCCTTCTCATGTCTGCTGCCTTCACTTAAGAATTCTACTTCAAATGATGTTTCTGGTTCTGATCCTTTCATTAGACTTCCATCTGTGGTGGTGTTTCATCTATCTGAGTGTTTTGTGTGTCCTTCCAGACTTCCATCTGTGATGGTGTTTCATCTGTCTGAGTGTTTTGTGTGACCTTCCAGACTTCCATCTGTGGTGGTGTTTCATCTATCTGAGTGTTTTGTGTGACCTTCCTGACTTCCATCTGTAGTGGTGTTTCATCTATCTGAGTGTTTTGTGTGACCTTCCAGAATTCCATCTGTGGTGATGTTTCATCTATCTGAGTGTATTGTGTGACCTTCCAGACTTCCATCTGTGGTGGTGTTTCATCTATCTGAGTGTTTTGTGTGACCTTCCAGAGTTTCATCTGTGGTGGTGTTTAATCTATCTGAGTGTTTTGTGTGACCTTCAAGACTTTCATCTGGGGTGGTGTTTAATCTATCTGAGTGTATTGTGTGACCTTCCAGACTTCCATCTGTGGTGGTGTTTCATCTATCTGAGTGTTTTGTGTGACCTTCCAGACTTCCATCTCTGTTCAGTCTGACTGTCAAAGTCTCTGAATTCTCTGACTTCTGTGTCTGAATTTGAAAAGGGTCAAGCTTGAGTTCCACTGACATACAGTATTGCAATGTGTATTTAATCAGAATCCAGTGCACCCCTGGTAGAGCTCTGTGGCTGTTTGAGTGTGTGTTTGCGTGTGTTTGTGTGTCTGTCGGTGTCTGTGTGTCTGTGCGTGACCTCGCCTGAGTGTGTGTGGTCAAGTTGGTAGCTGTCAGGTCTAGCTGTGGTCTAAAGGTTCATGTGTTTGTAGTGTGTGGTTGTTTTCATGTTCTATAACCCATTCATTACTCTGTTATGAGTCTGTAGGCTGTCGGGCTCCCTCCCTGTGTGTGTGTGTCAGTCTATATATCAGTAGCTGTGACAAATTCCCACATGGTCTTGTAGACAGCCGGGACCACCCATAAATGGAATATATTACATAACATCTCTCCCATCTATAATATTCTCCCTGGGGCAATACCTCCATATCTTCCACAGCTCAGGGGGAGAGGCTCCCTGGAGAGCCCAGCCAGAGTGCTTCATCTGGGGCTGAGCCAGTTCGCTGCTCCCCTGAGACCCTGGTGGTGGGTGGAAGAAAGCACTTTGACATAAATTGAAGCTAAAGCACTTTGTCAGTTTCAATACCCAACGATCTCTCTGCTCTCCTCCCGTGCCGTCTCAAACTCCAGAACTGGCTAGTAATGTGCTGACATAAGCAGAAGGTCGAGAGAACTGAATGAAGAAGGCACCACGCACTCAGAAGCTCCAGCGTTCAGAACTTTATTAGTTCCACCCAGGAAATGTTCATCCAAAATGTGGGAGGGGTGTATCCTCTATCATGGACTTTTCCTGCCTATTGGGCACTGCAATGTGATGATCATAAGGAAAATGTGGGGGGAGGGCTCCTGTGTATGTTTGTGTTGTAACTGAGTAGGACCGAGGATGTTAAAAGTGGGCCTTTAAAATTAAAGGAAAAATATGTGACCTCAAATGTTCAAATGTTTCCACTCCTCTCCTTCTCCCGTCTCCCATTCTTTATCTCTGGAAAACTACCAGGAATGTTCTCTCCTTTCTCTCTACCTCTCCCCCACTCTCTCTCTCTCTCTCTCTCTCTCTCTCTCTCTCTCTCTCTCTCTCTCTCTCTCTCTCTCTCTCTCTCTCTCTCTCTCTCTCTCTCTCTCTCTCTCTCTCTCTCTCTCTCTCTCTCTCTCTCTCTCTCATCTATCTTTTTCTCCTTCTCCCTTGCACTACATCTAATTGTTTCCCTATCACATCATTATCTACATTACCCAGTGTGCCCCTCTGCTCCCACAATGCACTTTAAGTGGTACCAGCAGTGCTACTGGCAGAACCAACTTTCTCCTTGATTCCACTGATCCCCTTGTCCAAAAATTAGGGTTGAGTGTATGTGTACATGAGTTTCTGTGTGTGTGTGTGTGTGCATGTGCCCTTGAATGTACGTGTAAATGTGTGTGTGTTTATGTGTATCTATGTGTGCAGAACCAACCCTCCCACTGATCTGCAGCCCAGTCCAATTACAGTGGAATGCCACCTTATGAAGCAGAGAATTCCCATACTCCTCTCCTCCTTCTTCCGCCTTCTCTCCGCTGCTCTGAGCACCCTTCCAACCCTGCCCGTAATAAACCATGCTGCCAAGCTCTAGGGAACAGGGAACAGAAACAGCAACAGAAACAGCCTGCTTCAATGGAGCGCAGCCACAACTGAGACAGCTGCAGTGCAGACTGAGACAGACAGACAGACAGACAGACAGACAGACAGACAGACAGACAGACAGACAGACAGACAGACAGACAGACAGACAGACAGACAGACAGACAGACAGACAGACAGACAGACAGACAGACACACACACA
>QNTS01002514.1:75657-97879 GCA_003317085.1 Hucho hucho | reverse complement strand
GCTTTTACGGTTACAGAAGTCAACAAATGAGAGTGCCTGGGGACACACAGGGCCTGGGTTTACCTCCACATCACCCGAGGAACAGAGGAGGAGCAGGATGAGGGTACGGCTAAAGGCTATCAGAACAGGTCGTCTAGTGCGTTGGGAACAGAAAATAAAAGGAGCAGATTTCTGGGCGTGGTAGAATAGATTCAGGGTATAATGTGCAGACAGGGGTATGGTGGAGTGAGAGTACAGTGGAGGTAGGCCCAGGCACCGAGTGATGATAAGAGTGGTTGCATCTCTGGAGGTGCTGGTAATACTGGGTGAGGTCACCGCATGTGTGGGAGGTGGGACAAAGGAGGAATCTGAGGCATGTAGAGTGGGCTTAGGGGCTCCACTGTAAACTAAAACAATGATAACTATCCTAAACAACAGTAAACAGGGCATATTGACACTTGAGAGAGACATTAAGCAAAGCATAAAGCAAACACAGGTGTTGGTTGGGAGAGCTAGCTAGGACAACAACGGGTAAGACCGCAACGGCTAGTCAGCTAAGACAACAACAACAGGTAAACTGGCGATGAATGGGCAGAGGGTTGGTTAGAAACACACAGGGCCTGAGTACGCGGCTGGGTCCGACAGATAAATAAAATAAAAATAAACAGAATGGACCGTGATTAATGAATAGTCCTGCAGGCATCAGCTATGTAGCCGAGTGATCATAGGGTCCAGTGAACAGCAATAGATGGGGCAGGGAAGCCGCAAGATAGTCGTTACTACGCCGGCACGCAGGAGACACGGCGTTTAAAGTTAAGAGTTAGCAGGCCGGGGTTGGTAGAACCGTCTGCTCCGACGGAGGCCGGTTGCAGGCAGAGCGGATGGAGTAATCGTCGGCAGACCAGTCGAGGTGGTACGACGGGGCGTCGTGTCGACAGGGATCCAAGCCAGATGGCGAGAAAGGTATTGTTGTTGCTAGCCGGGAGATGCGCCTGGCTCGCGGCTAACTGGAGCTAGCTCCGGGGCACTCAGTCACTCAGTGGCAGCTAGCTAGCTGTGGAGATCAGGTGTAGTGGTCCAGGGTTTACGGAAGGGATCCGGCGTTGTAGTGGAGAAACAGTCCGATGGTGATAGGCTGGCGAGTATTATCCAGGCTAAAAAAAGGCTGGTGTCTGTGCAGTAGGTAAAGGCCGCTAGCGGTGGCTAACAGTGACTGAATAGCTAGTAGTTGGTTAGCTCGCTAGCTCCAGATGGAATTCAGTCAACAAAAAAAAAGCGGTTCCATAACACATGGGTGAGGCAGGTTACCGGAAGATATATTTAATATAAAAATGGAAAAGAGATTGAAAATAAATTTGAAATATATACAAAAAGACGAAAAATACAAAAGTACACGAGGGGACGAACAAAAACACGTCTGCACTGCTACGCCATCTTGGATCTATATAGTTGCTCTCGATGGTAATAGAAGAAGAATTTCGAACTGGTCATCGGATGTAAACAGAAGAGGAAGCGCGTTCACGGGCTCACGCGCTGTATTTTTTTCCTTTCTTATCGTCCAGTTTATAATCCGGTTGAAATATTATAGTAAATATACATAAAAGTGTTCCTAAGGATACATTATCAATTATGTTTGTCCTTGGACAAGTGTATAGGAATAGGTTGAACGCGTTCTCTTCACGGTTCAATGGGCGAGTGGACGCTGTATTTTATGAACATAATGCGCCAACCAAACAGAGATTTATGGATATAATAAATGACTTTTTCTAACAAAAGAACCATTGGATGTCTTCGTTGGACACTTGGGAAGCACTCAGCAGAAGTTCTTCAAAAGGTAAGGGATTTGTTTTCTCTGTGAAATGTGTTTTGTTTGAACCGCAATGTTTTATGAATTTATGCTAATGGAAAAATATTGGAGGTGCTACACTCAAACAATCAAATGTTGTGCTTTCGCCGGAAAGCCTTTTTGATATCTGACAACGCTGTGATATTGCCAAGAAGCAGAGCTTTTGATGACTATGCAACACTTGTATATTGATGAATGTTTATATTTCAACTTTTGGATTTTGAATTTGGCGCCTTGCATTTCACCGGGTAGTGTCGGGAGTGGAGCGCCCCACCACGCTAGCGCCCCACCACTCCCTAAGTAGTTAACTGTGCACACACACGTACACACACTCATTCATATACTATAGGTGCATACACACCAAGGGCGGCAGGTAGCCTAGCGGTTCAGAGCGTGGGCCAGTAACCAAAAGGTTGCTGGTTTGAATCCGAACCGACTAGGTGAAAAGGTGTTCTGGATAAGAACGTCTGCTAAATGACTAAAATGGAAATGTACACACATACGTACGGTGCCTTTGGAAAGTATTCAGACCCCTTTACTTTTTCCACATTTTGTTACATTGCAGCAAAATAGTTATTTTTCCCTCATCAATCTACACACAATACCCCATAATGACAAAGCAAAAACAGGTTTATAGAAATGTTTGCTAATTTGTTAAAAATAAAAAAGGGAAATATCACATTTACATAAGTATTCAGACCCTTTACTCAGTACTTTGTTGACGCCCTTCTGGCAGAGATTACAGCATCGAGTCTTCTTGGGTATGATGCTACAAGCTTGGCACACCTGAATTTGGGGAGTTTCTCCCATTCTTCTCTGCAGATCCTCTCAAGGTCTGTCAGGTTGGATGGGGAGTGTTGCTGCACAGCTATTTTCAGGTGTCTGCATAGATGTTTGATCGGGTTCAAGTTTGGGCTATGGCTGGGCCACTCAAGGACGTTCAGAGACTTGTCCCGAAGCCACTCCTGCGTTGTCTTGGCTGTGTGCTTAGGGTCGTTGTCCTGTTGGAAGATGAACCTTCGCCACAGTCCGAGGTCCTGAGCGCTCTGGAGCAGGTTTTCATTAAGGATCTCTCTGTACTTTCCTCCATTCATCTTTGCCTCGATCCTGACTAGTTTCCCAGTCCCTGCCGCTGAAAAACATCCCCACAGCAAATGCTGCCACCACCATGCTTCACCATAGGGATTTTGCCAGGTTTCCCCCAGACGTGACGCTTGGCATTCAGGCCAAAGAGTTCAATCTTGGTTTCATCAGACCAGAGAGTCTTGTTTCTCATGGTCTGAGAGTCTTTAGGTGCCTTTTGGCAAACTCCAAGTGGGCTGTCGTGCCTTTTCCTGAGGAATGGCTTCTGTCTGGCCACTCTACCATAATGGTCTGATTGGTGGAGTGCTGCAGAAACGGTTGTCCTTCTGGAAGGTTCTCCCATCTTCACAGAGGAACTCTGGAGCTCTGTCAGAGTGACCATTTAGTTCTTGGTCACCTTCCTGACCAAGGCTCTTCTCCCCAGTTTGGCCACTGTGTTCTTGGGGATCTTCAATGCTGCAGGCATGTTTTGGTACCCTTCCCCAGATCTGTGCCTCAACACAATCTCAGAACTCTACGGACAATTCCTTCAACCTCATGGCTTGGTTTTTGCTCTGACATGCACTGGTAACGGTGGGACCTTATATAGACAGCTGTGCGCCTTTCCAAATCATGTCCAATCAATTGAATTTACCACAGGTGGACTCCAATCAAGTTGTAGAAACATCTCAAGGGCAATCAATGGAAACAGGATGCACCTGAGCTCAATTTCAAAGCTCATAGCAAAAGGTCTGAATACTTATGTAAAGAAGGTTTTTCTGTTTTTTTATTTTAGAAATTTGCAAAAATTCCCCAAAACCTGTTTTCGCTTTGTCGTTATGGGGTATTGTGTGTAGATTGGTGATGATTTTTTTAAAATTTGATCCATTTTAGAATAAAGCTGTAACGTAACAAAATGTGGGGAAAGTCAAGGGGACACCACATTAGAATAACTGATCTGTTAGGGACAGCACATTAGCAATAGTTGATTATCTGATCTGTTAGGGACACTACATTAGATATAGTTGACTAACTGATCTGTTAAGGACACCACATTAGAATAACTGATCTATTAGGGACACCACATTAGATATTGTTGACTAACTGATCTGTTAGGCACACCACATTAGACTAATTGATCAGTTTGGACACCACATTAAAGTTTTCTGTTTGAACACCACAATATACTAAATATCTGTTTGGTCACCACATTAAAGTGATCTGTTTGGACACCACATTAAACTAACTGATCTTTTAGGGACACCACATTAGAAATAGTTGACGATCTGATCCGTCAGGGACACCACATTAGACTAACTGATCTGTTTGGACACCACATTAAAGTGATCTGTTTGGACACTACATTAAAGTGATCTGTTTGGACACCACATTAAATTGATCTGTTTGGACACCACATTATACAAACTGATCTGTTTGGACACCACATTAAACTGATCTGTTTGGACACCACTTTAGACGCTACACCTTAATGGAAGCATGCCTATTAGTGGGTGTTATCACTAATCTGACTCCCTGTTATGATGTGTGTCTGTGTGCTTGGCAGGGAGAGGTGGGATCGGATGGGGTCAAAGGGGAAAAGGGTGACGCATGTGCTGTGTGCCCCACCCTGGGTGAAATACCTGGTGCCAACATGGTTGCTATGAAACAAGCTCTGACACTCAAAGGAGAGAAAGGAGAACCTGGGCTGGGACAGAAGGGAGAACAGGTGAATGTGTGTTTTTTGGAAATGAATGTGTGTGTGTGTGTGTGTAAGTTTGTGTTCTGTTGTGTTGTCTTGTGTGTGTCACAGGAGGTTGGTGGCACCTTAATTGTGGAGTTCCGGGCCTTGTGGTAATGGCTGGAGCGGAGTAGGTGGAATGGCTTCAAATACATTAACACACATGGTTTCCAGGTGTTTGATGCCATTCTATTTGCTCCTTTCCGGCCATTATTATGACCCGTCCTCCCCTCAGCAGCCTCCTGTGGTGTGTGTGTGTGTGTGTTGTTTATTTGTACCTGTGTTGTTCCTGTTTCTGTGAATCTGACCCAGAAGTAACTCTTCCACTCTTTTGATGCTGTACAGGGGGAGGCTGGACTCGTTGGCTTGGCAGGGCTAAGTGGGGAAAAGGTGTGTACTGAGTAAGGTTCTAAGTAGGACACAGGAGTTTTGACATAGTGCAGAGACTGATGGAATAAATGTGTTTATGTATCTTACCCATTAAAACGACTCTATTATTAGAATGTTGTTTTAGTTCAAAATCAATTTGTACTGTTGACATTACAGTTTATCTTGTTTCCAGGGTAACACTGGTGGCAAAGGAGCTGACGGTAAAACGGTGAGTGTAGACTACCATTAAGAGTGATTTCACTAGACTCTTTTCAGTGACTGATAGTTTTATCGACATACTTTATATTCATAGTTGTCACCCGTTATGATAAAATACTTTCCAGAAATTACTGATGCGGAAATGATTTCAGTTGGCGGTTGCGATGCTCTTTGGAGATAAAGTGATGACATGTACTGTAACTATTTATTTGTTAGGGCAAAGCTGGACCCAGAGGACCTAGTGGCAAGGATGGACTGAAGGGGATAAAGGTGAGAGGTGGAGATAACAGACACTACATCTAATACTGGCTGATGTCACCATGTTGTGTTGTGTTATGTGTTGTGTTGTGTTAGTTTGTTGTGTTGTGTAATGTGTTGTGTGTTGTGTTGGAGTGTGTTATGTTGTGTTGTATCATTTGATTCTTTTGACAGGGAGATGCAGGGATTCCTGGTCTGGGAACTCCAGGTCCTAAGGGCGAGAAGGTGAAGTGTGTGTGCGTGCATGTCTACACATGAAAGTATGGCTATCCGTGTGTCCACGCAGGTGTGTGTGAGAGTTTTGCCACCCGTCCTAACCCAATGTGTCTCCTCTACCCCAGGGTGCGTCGTGTGAGGTGTGCCAGTCTTCTCTCTCAGAAGTGGGCAGTGGGACGTCCATTGTCAAGGTGCTAGCAGGTACGCCAGGTGAACCTGGCCTTCCCGGGCTTCCAGGAGTGGGCGCCGATGGCAAACAGGTGAGACCACTCTACCTGACAGAAAGAGAGTTGCAACGTGCTTCTCTGCTTACTTCGTTAACCAGGTTTGTCATAAGTTTGACGATGCTTGTTTAACATGACCAAGCCAACAACATACACATGCGTCTGTCAAACCTACTAAAAACACCAGCCTGAACGTAGTTTGGTGTATACAGTGGTTCCTCCTTTAAAAGTTGCGTCATACTGCAGCACACCTTGCGTTCTGCCGCAGCATTCTGTGGCACGTCATTTAATTCTCTGCCATTTTTTCTGTTACTGCAAGTTATTTCTAGTTTGACCTCCAGAGGGAATCTTTGAGAATCATTTGATAGTATTCCGTATTGGCATTACCAGAGAATTGAAAACCTTTTTTGTAATAACATAGTATATGGGATTGATTTTAAGAAATTTGGCTTAATTAATTTGATTAATATTATGGTGTTTCTATTCAGAGAAAAATGAATAAAGAAACCCTCCGTTAGGATAGAATGGAAAATATGGCGCTGTACAACATGACGGTTGGGAGTAGGCTACAGGATTGGAGGATTCTAAAATATTTGCCTTCATTAGACAACTTTGTTCCAACATCTCTGTAAATCAGTGTTATTTTTTTCCCATAGTAATTCGTTATGGATCCATAACTAAGTCAACGTCTGCATTTTGAAAGAGTATTTTTTTATAATTTTTTTATTAACGATATGTGTTTATTAGGCTACTGTGTAGTCTACAATACATACTGTAGTAAACATGGGAAAGTGCCTAATACCTTACATCAGGGAGAGCAGGTCATGTCTGTACTACAGAAGGAGGGGCATAACAATAATGGACCGCACCATGGTGAACAAAGGGCACGTAGATCCAAATACAATCAGTGGGAATAGGAGCCAGGTGTGCGCAATGAAAGTTCCAGAGGGATCCGTGACAGTACCTCCCCCCCCCGAAGCGCAATGACACCGGTCTAGAGGACGATCACAGGAACGCAGTGCGGGTCGATCAGGACCCGATGCAGCAGCTGAAATTGCGTAGTTGTTGGACAGGCCAGTTGTTGCTTTTTTGTTCGAAAAAGTCCCTCTTTATATCCTAAAAGCTCCGTTTGGTTGGCGCGTTTTGTTCAGAAATCCACCGTCCACTCGTCCAATATACAAGACATAGAAAGCGTAAAAAAACATACCTATAAACTTTGTCCAAACAACTCAAACAATGTTTCTAATCGATCCTTAGGTATACTAATATGTATATAAACGATAATATTTCACACGCCAGACTCTCCAAACCTCCGAACACTGCCGCCGCTCCCGATCAGGTTTTAATGGTAGATTATTCTGTCACGTTGGTATAAATGGTCGGGAGACAGGCGCAGGAATGCGTAATAGGGGTTTTTAATTTACCCAAATTACGGCGTGCCATGTACAGGCACGAGGACAAAGACCAAGCAGACACTATACAAAACACAAGGTTGAGACCCAAACGAAAGAGCGAGGAGTACCTTGAATAAATACACAATGGCACAATGATTATCACCAGGCATGAGACCAGTAATCTTCTGCACAATACACGTGGCACGAAAGCCAAAACAACACAGGTACTCACACGACCAATGGACATTGGAACAATAATCGACAGCCCAATGGAAACCAAAGGGCACACTTATACAAGTACTAATCAGTGGGAACAGGGGACAGGTGTGTGTAATGAAAGTTCCGGAGGGATCCGTGACACCTGCAGACTTTTTTTCTTTCAATTATTATTTTATGTAGGATGCTACATTTTTGACCAGTTGCAATTGTAAGTAGGCCTAATAAAAAAAATACTACTTCTATTAGGCTGTTAATCAGCCAGTTAAGTTATTTTATATAGGTATAGGCTCCGAAGAAATAGACTCCAATTAAGCCCTCTTGTTGTTTGTAAAGTCAAATTCAAAATTCACAAGGCACTCTTTTTTGCAGGTGCATGGTAACAGCCGGATAATATGAGGAAAAAGAAGAAGGAACCTGCACACTGCTCTTGATCGTATCACTGATTTTTAATAATCATTACGTATCGGCCTCACGGCCTTCGTCAGAGCTTTTGTGAGTTTTTTAAATTAGCACCCTTATGTAGACCTAGCCACACCCACATCCGTTCCACGCATCGAAAGGAGTTGTAGGCAAAGGAAAAACAAATAAGTGCTACCAAATATAACAAAATGCATTTCATAAATATTAAAATGAAGTGTGTACATAAAACGTATTAAACATGTCTGTAAAACCACAATGAAGACATCGACCCACCAAGCAAGTTTTCCTAAATCATTGGGTACAGTGTAAGAAAAATGTCAGAGTAATCTGAAATAGGGGCATAATTCATGTTCAAATTTACAACAAAACATTCATAGGCATTTCATCATTAAGACCTTCAGGAAATAATGTGTGGAGGGTGAAAATCCAAAAACATTATCTTTTACTCAGTATTATTTATATCACCTCTGATATCTTAACTTTCTCCATGCCACAATATCTGAAGGTAGAAATGTTATGTTTTAGGTCATTAAAATGTACTGCAACTGGATAATCCCTGTCGTTTCTCCTAATTGAACTTTTATGTTCACTGATTCTCTGTTTGAGAGAACAAGAGGTTTTACCTACATAGCACAGCCCACATGGATATTTAATAATGTAGATAACATGGGTGGTGGAGCACGTAATAATGTCATTTATTTGGAACCGTTTTCCTGTATGTGGGTGGCAGAAATATTCACACACATCATATTGTTGCACTTATAGCTACCTCTGCATTTATAGCTACCATTTGGAAGAGGGCGTAAAAGAGCTTGGCTGATTTTCTTTTGTGGCTGGCAGTTGGCATGGACCAATTTATTGCGTAAATAAAACATGCCAGTGTTTCTTGAAGCATCTCCCACTTTTCGCCAGTTCAAAGTCTATGTAGTTGTGAACATTACAGTGTTCTTTAGCTTCAGCAGGGCTTTGTTGTAGCAGTTCATCTCGTGTTTTTCCCCAATGCCAAATTAAGAGCTCCACACACTGCGGAGAATAGCTTCTTCTTAGAAACCAATTGAGCATCTCCGCTGCTTTTTCTAGATAGTCCTGAAAATTATTTTTTGCAAGTTAGGGGGGGGGGTTCATTTCTTTAGTAAAGGTTGAATAGTCTATTGTTCAGCTAATAGCCCATCCGTCTATGCTTGTGAAAAACTAATAATAATACTTTTTCCCCTTTTCACGTTAAAGATTCCAATAGATAAAGTGTTTTTAGCCACAATCGGCCCCAAACCCAATTAATACATTTGGCCACAGTCGATAGCGTGCTGGACTTCGGGCTAGAATGTTGAGGGTTCGAATCCTGCTCCCTGCTTGCTATAATGAATGAGTTTGAAACACCTGGTATTGGATATGGCTAAATAGCGATTTTCCTAAATTAACTTTATGACAATATGCACAATCGTTTGTCTCTACATTAACTAACATATTCCTCTCAATTTTACTATTTTTTTGCTTGACTCGTTATGACGTTATAACTACACAATTTTCTTCCCCGTAATGTTTTGTCAGCCATCTTTGCTGAAGTCACCAGGGACGGGTGGCCCGCGTCAAATTCGTCATTGGAACCACTCGATATGATTGGTCAAATAAAAACCTTGGGACCCAAATGCATAATGAGTGCTCTAACTCCCCCTTGTGGTGGTCTGGAGCAATGAAGCCGTGACGCTGGGTACCTCTAAGTCCCGCGGTGTAAGCTCGCAACTTTTGAAGGCGGAACCACTGTATCTGCATATTCAATATTGGAACAGCCAGTTCATGACTTATGCAGGTAATCCCCCACCTAACACAGAATACGCCAAAGTGAACTATACATCTCATTTACATGGTAAACTACTGCCTAATTACATAGTGTGTGCCTCAGTGGTTAGCACTTTGTCAGGGCTTTATATCTGAATAGGTAGAGGCTTGAACAGGTGTGTGTGTGTGTGTGTGTGTGTGTGTGTGTGTGTGTGTGTGTGTGTGTGTGTGTGTGTGTGTGTGTGTGTGTGTGTGTGTGTGTGTGTGTGTGTGTGTGTGTGTGTGTGTGTGTGTGTGTGTGTGTGTGTGTGTGTCTGTACTATTATAGGTGGGTATCACTCTCTTTCTGTCTTCTCCTGTCTCTTTACACAGGGTGTGCCAGGTCTTGATGGTCTAAGGGGAGAGAAGGTCAGTTCTTTATGTCAGGTAGCTTTATGTCAAGTCTCTGAATAGCATTAATAACCTTTTACTGCAGTGGGCTAAATCAGGGTCACACAGAGTGTTTCTTGGTAGTCTTAAATAAAACTACTTTCAAACACTCTGGTATCACAAACCCAGATTAAACCTATTACTGAGTTTAAGTACTTAATTTAATTCAGACTAATAATAATTTGATGAAGCTTTGTGCATTGTAATCAGTAACCTTTAATTATTATCCTGGACTGTTGTTAAATCAATATTCATTTATGAATGTTTAAGTACAAGTCACAGACCAGATCCATGTTTTTGATTACAGTGCATTGTTTTTATTGACAACATCATGTGTCTCTGTTGCTAGGGAGACCAGGGTGAGCAAGGAGACCAAGGATTGGCAGGAACCCATGGAACTCCAGGCCTGCCTGGAGAGCCTGGTCGGGATGGACTAACTGGACTGAAAGGAGAGAAGGTATGGAACACCCAACCAACCAACCTATCAATGAGTCAGTCTGGCTGGCTGTGTAGCTGGGCTGGCTGGCTGGCTGCTCTCTGTCTGGTTGGCTGTCTGTCTGGCTGTTTATCTGTCGATCTCCCACATCTGTCAAAGTGTCTTATAACGTATCCTAGGGCTGGGCGATATGACGATATATATCGTGTGATGATAGAAAAACGTCTATCGTTTCATATTATGCTCTTTCGTTTATTTCGTTGTGTCGCAAATCACACTCTTTTATGGCAATATTTTTCATCAGTTGGACGTCGCCTTGCGTTCTTCCACACGTGTTGTGTGGAAGGAAATTTGCAACACAAACAAAGATCACATCCGTGTATATCCCCCCTCAAGCTGACACATCGACGGCACTGAAAGAAATCCATTGGACTCTATGTCAACTGGAAACCACATATCCTGAGGCTGCATTTATTGTGGCTGGGGATTTTAATAAGGCTAATCTGAAAACAAGGCTCCCTAAATGTTATCAGAATATCGAATGTGCGACCCTGGCTGGTAAAACCCTGGATCATTGTTATTCTAACTTCCGTGATGCATACAAAACCATTCTCCGTCCTCCTTTCGGCAAGTCTGACCATGACTCCATTTTGTTGCTCCCAGCCTACAGACAGAAACTAAAACAGGAAATGCCCGTGCTCAGGTCTGTTCAATGCTGGTCCGACCAATCTGATTCCATGCTTCAAGATTGCTTCGAGCACGTGGACTGGGATATGTTCCGGACAGCATCAGACAACAACATTGATGTATACGCTGATTCTGTGAGCGAGTTTATTAGCAAGTGCATCGGTGATGTTGTACCCATAGCAACTATTAAAACCTTCCCCAACCAGTGGATTGATGGCAGCATTCGCGCAAAACTGAAAGCGTGAATCACTGCTTTTAACCAGGGTAAGGTGACCGGAAACATGACTGAATACAAACAGTGTAGCTATTCCCTCCGCAAGGCAATCAAACAAGCTATGCGTCAATATAGAGACAAAGTAGAATTCAACGGCTCAGACACAAGAGGAATGTGGCAGGGTCTGCAGTCAATCACGGACTACAAAAAGAAAACCAGCCCCGTCGCGGACCACGATGTCCTGCTCCCAGACAAACTAAACAACTTCTTTGCTCGCTTTGAGGACAATACAGTGCCACCGACACGGCCCGCTACCAAAACCTGCGGGCTCACCTTCACCGCAGCCAACGTGAGTAAAACATTTAAATGTCTTAACCCTCGCAAGGCTGCCGGCCCAGATGGCATCCCTGGCCGTGTCCTCAGAGCATGCGCAGACCAGCTTGCTGGTGTGTTTACGGACATATTCAATCAATCCTTGTCCCAGTCTGCTGTTCCCACATACTTCAAGAGGGCCACCATTGTTCCTGTTCCCAAGAACGCTATGGTAACTGAGCTAAATGACTATCGCCCCGTAGCACTCACTTCCATCATCATGAAGTGCTTTGAGAGACTAGTCAATATCACCTCCGCCAGACACCCTGGACCCACTCCAATTTGCTTACCGTCCCAATATTTCCACAGACGACGCAATCGCAATCACACTGCCCTAACCCATCTGGACAAGAGGAATACCTATGTAAGAATGCTGTTCATCGACTACAGCTCAGCATTTAACACCATAGTACCCTCCAAGCTCGTCATTAAGCTCGAGACCCTGGGTCTCGACCCAGCCCTGTGCAACTGGGTCCTGGACTTCCTGACGGGCCGGCCCCAGGTGGTGAGGGTAGGAAACAACATCTCCAGCCCGCTGATCCTCAACACTGGGGCCCCACAAGGGTGCGTTCTCAGCCCTCTCCTGTACTCCCTGTTCACCCATGACTGCGTGGCCAAGCACGCCTCCAACTCAATCATCAAGTTTGCTGACGACACTACAGTGGGAGGCTTGATTACCAACAACGACGAGACGGCATACAGGGAGGAGGTGAGGGCCCTCGGAGTGTGGTGTCAGGAAAATAACCTCTCACTCAACGTAAACAAAACTAAGGAGATGATCGTGGACTTCAGGAAACAGCAGAGGGAGCACCCCCCTATCCACATCGACAGGATAGTAGTGGAGAAGGTGGAACGTTTTAAGTTCCTCGGGGTACACATCACGGACAAACTGAAATGGTCCACCCACACAGACAGCGTGGTGAAGACGGCGCAACAGCGCCTCTTCAACCTCAGGAGGCTGAAGAAATTTGGCTTGTCACCAAAAACACTCACAAACTTCTACAGATGCACAATCGAGAGCATCCTGTCGGGCTGTATCACCGCCTGGTACGGCAACTGCTCCGCCCACAACCGTAAGGCTCTCCAGAGGGTAGTGAGGACTGCACAACGCATCACCGGGGGTAAACTACCTGCCCTCCAGGACACCTACACCACCCAATGTTACAGGAAGGCCAAAAAGATAATCAA
Organism: Hucho hucho; assembly: GCA_003317085.1. Classification (NCBI taxonomy): domain Eukaryota; kingdom Metazoa; phylum Chordata; class Actinopteri; order Salmoniformes; family Salmonidae; genus Hucho; species Hucho hucho. Next base: position 84,833 of record QNTS01002514.1, on the reverse strand, counting down.
GGACAACAACCACCCGAGCCACTGCCTGTTCACCCCGCTATCATCCAGAAGGCGAGGTCAGTACAGGTGCATCAAAGCTGGGACCGAGAGACTGAAAAACAGCTTCTATCTCAAGGCCATCAGACTGTTAAACAGCCANGGTCAGCCATCGCTCATCCATATATTTATATGTACATACTCGTATTCATTCCTTTACTCTTGTGTGTATAAGGTAGTTGTTGTGAATTTGTTAGATTACTTGTTAGATACTACTGCATGGTCGGAACTAGAAGCACAAGCATTTCGCTACACTCGCATTAACATCTGCTAACCATGTGTATGTGACAAATACCATTTGATTTGATTTGATTTGAACGTGACACAGAGCACGGAGACCGTACCTAAAAGAGGGGCTACTTCCGTCACATGGACGTGGTTTGGGTATGAAAAGTCTGACACGGACCAGAAAACTGTCCTCTGCAAAATATGCCGCAGGCCGGTCCCAACAACAGGCTCAAACACCACTAACCTCCTTTACCACCTATGCAAGAATCATGTGAAACAGTACGGAGAGAATCTACGGATGAGACCCCAAAAAGTACAGTTGAGTGCTCAAAACAAACCCCCGACTCAGACATTGCAAGAGTCTTTTGCCCGCGGCGCACCATATGACAAAGAATCATGAAGATGGAAGGAGATAACAACTGCCGTTACAACTTACATCTGCAAAGACATGGCCCCAATTTACAAAGTCGAGAAACGGGGGTTTCGTGAGTTGGTGCTAACACTCGACCCAAGGTATCAAATGCAAATACCTTTTATTTGTTGAGTATAATACAAAATGTAATAAGATATAGGCCTTTACATGTGGTCATTTTATATAAACTATTTATTCATGGAATTTACAGAAAATGTGTTTATCATGATATGTATCGTTATTGGGATATGAAATGACCTATATCGGGATATGAGATATTGGCCATATCACCCAGCCCTAACATATCCTTATGTCTCTATACATTTTGTGTCCAATATCTATCTATCTATATATATACAGTGCTGTGAAAAAGTATTTGCCCCCTTCCTGATTTTCTTATTTTTCTGCAAATTTGTCACAATTAAATGTTTCAGATCAACAATTATTTTTAATATTACACAAAGATAACCCAAGTAAACACAAAATGCAGTTTGTAAGTGATAATTGTATTTATTAAGGGAACCTTCATGGCCCTATGTGACAAAGTAATTGCCCCCCCTTGTTAAATCATGAATTTACTGTGGTTAATCAATTTTTTTGGAAAGCAAAGCTGAGTTCAATTTCACTAGCCACACCCAAGCCTGATTACTGCCAGACCTGTTGAATCAAGAAATCACTTAAATAGAACCTGTCCGAAAAAAGTGAAGTGGGGCAAAAGATCTCAAAAAGCAAGACAACATGTCGCGATCCAAAGAAATTCAGGAACAGATGAGAAACAAAAGAATTGACACCTATCAGTCTGGAAAGGGTTACAAAGCCATTTCTAAAGCTTTGGGACTCCAGCGAACCATGGTGAGAGCCATTATCCACAAATTGAGAAAATTTGGAACAGTGGTGAACCTTCCCAGGAGTGGCCGGCCTACCAAAATCACCCCAAGAGCGCAGCGACGACTCATCCAAGAGGTCACAAAAGAACCCACAACATCTAAAGAACTACAGGCCTCACTTGCCTCAGTTAAGGTCAGTGTTCATGACTCAACCATAAGAAAGAGACTGGGCAAAAATGGCATCCATGGCTGAGTTCCAAGGTGAAAACCACTGCTGACCAAAAATAACATAAAGGCTTGTCTCACTTTTGGCAAAAAACATCTTGATGATCCCCAAGACTTTTGGGAAAATATTCTGTGGACTGACGAGACAAAAGTTCACCTTTTTGGAAGGTGTGCGTCCCGTTACATCTGGCTTAAAGTAACACAGCATTTCAGAAAAAGAACATCATACCAACAGTCAAATATGGTGGTGGTAGTGTGATGGTCTGGGGCTGCTTTGCTGCTTCAGGACCTGGATGACTTGCTGTGATTGATGGAACCATGAATTCTGCTCTCTACCAAAAAATCCTGAAGGAGAATGTCTGGCCATCAGTTCGTGACCTCAAGCTGAAGCGCACTTGGGTTCTGCAGCAGGACAATGATCCAAAACACACCAGCAAGTCCACCTCTGAATGGCTTAGTTAAAGTCTAGTGGCCTAGTCAAAGTCTGGACTTGAATCTGATTGCGATAATGTGGCGTGACTATAAAAAGGCGGTTCATGCTCGAAAACCCTCCAATGTGGCTGAATTAAAACAATTCTCCAAAGAAGAGTGGGCCAGAATTCCTCCACAGCGATGTGAAAGACTCATTGCCAGTTATCGCAAATGCTTGATGGCAGTTGTTGCTACTGACGGTGGCACAACCAGTTATTAGGTTTAGGGGGCAATTACTTTTTCACATAGGGCCATGAAGGTTCAGCTTTTTTCACTTAAACACTGCATTTTGTGTTTACTTGGGTTGTCTTTGTGTAATATTAAAATGTGTTTGTTGATCTGTAACATTTATGTGTGACAAATGTGCAAAACAATAAGAAATCAGGAAGGGGGCAAATACTTTTTCACAGCACTGTGTATATATATATATATATATATGTCACTGTTAGATACTAAATAAACAGAGTAAAAACTCACGGACGACTAGTAAAGCTCAAACTAAGTTTATTCACCGACTGTGTCACACAGCTGCATAAGACAAAAACATATTTACACAAGCACTGGTATTAAACCTAAGTCTCCTCTTTTACACATCTGGACAGCCAATACACCTGTTGCTATACAGGACTTTAGTGATGCCTGTTCTCTCTCACTTCATCTGACCTGACCTCGGCCCAAATTCCTCACTCCTCCCCACCTCACGGCTGTTCTGTTGACTTGTACCAGACTATGGCCTTTCTCCTTTCCAACGGATACCTGATGTCTAACAATAACATGTTCCAACAGAATGTAAACGTTCTGCATTCCCCTCTCTCCCTCAGTACAATGAATACGGATATTTCAGATTTCAAGTTTAGAACCCATCATCACTAACTTACTATGTAACAAACTAATTCACTAACTATCTAATTAACCTCCTCACTAACTAACTAGCTAACTAGTCCCGTGTAGCTCAGTTGGTAGAGCATGGTGCTTGCAACACCAGGGTTGTGGGTTTGATTCTCACTGGGGACCAGTATGAAAAAAAACATATGAAGAATGTATGCACTCACTACTGTAACTCGCTCTGGATAAGAGCTTCTGATAAACAACGAGAATTTAAGCGCTGACACTTCTCTCTCTTTCTGACTGTTGTTGTGTTGTATCCTTCACCAGGGAGATGCGTGCGAGAGCTGTGCGACTGTCTCTGAGGGGCAGGTCAGTGTAGGAGCTGTGCAGGGAGCCAAGGGAGAGAGGGGTGACCCCGGGTCCCCAGGAGAGGGAACAGCAGGGAAACACGTGAGTCTGTCTGTCTCAATTTGACCCTGATATATCACCTTTTTTTGGGGGTGTGCATACTATTCATATGCATGCTAAAATATAATATTATCATTCTCTTTCTCTCTCTCTCTCCCTCTCTCTCTCTCCATGTACCAGGGTAAAGCAGGGCTTCCCGGTGTCCAGGGGCCTGTTGGACCTAAAGGAAGCCAGGTAGGACATGTTGATGTGTGTGTGTCTGTGAGGGTTAGTGAGGTGTTGTAGGTCATCAGTAAGTGACTCAGTGTGTGTGTCTGTGAGGGTTGGTGAGGTGTTGTAGTTTATCAGTAACTGACTCAGTGTGTGTGTCTGTGAGGGTTGGTGAGGTGTTGCAGTTTATCAGTAAGTGACTCAGTGTGTGTGTCTGTGAGGGTTGGTGAGGTGTTGTAGTTTATCAGTAACTGACTCAGTGTGTGTCTGTGAGGGTTGGTGAGGTGTTGTAGGTAATCAGTAACTGACTCAGTGTGTGTGTCTGTGCTGCCCCCTGTAGGGTGACCCAGGAGTTGAAGGGGTGGGCCTCGCAGGACCTCAGGTAAGAACACATTCGCTTAACAGATGGGTCACTCAAATTACTAATACTTACCTTGGCTGTTGTCTATTCACCTAGACCACTTGTTAACTCATATGTTAGCTATTTAGTTGGCTATTTAGTCCAGGTAGCCTCTTGTTACCTTCCCTTTAAATTTGTTTTGGCAAACTATGTCCTGATGTTTTCTGTTTTCGGTACTTCCATTTTCATACCATGAATTGTTTCTCACACTGTTCAAGATAGATAGTAGAACAGACAGAGTCTTCTTCACTTGGTTTAGTAGAACAGACAAGTCTTCTTCACTTGGTTTAATTGAACAAACACATCTTCTTCACTTGGTTTAGTAGAACAGACGAGAGTCTTCTCCACTTGGTTTAATTGAACAAACAGTCTTCTTCACTTGGATTAATAGAACAGACAGTCTTCTTCACTTGGTTTAGTAGAACATACAGTCTTCTTCACGTGGTTTAGTAGAACAGACAGTCTTCTTCACTTGGTTTAGTAGAACAGACAGTCCTCTTCACTTTGTTTAGTAGAACACCAAAAAAATATTTTTTGTTTTTATAATTTAAAAAGCAGGTCACTAGGTGTAGGCAAAACCATAAGAAAATAGGTAAACTGTGATATGACTAAAAAGTTTAGGGTGATTTTTCCACAAATAGATTGGTATTTTCCTTTCCATGGTAGCAAGATCTTATCTATTTTTTCTATAAAAAATAATTGGAGTGAGATCATTTCTTTCTTTTGGGATTTGTATACTGAGTATGTCCACATCTCCGTCAGACCATTTAATTGGTAAACTATACGGTAATATAAAATGTGCATTTTTTAGTGATCCAATACGTAATATCTTATCACTTATCATAATTTGGTTTTAATCCAGAGAGGATAGCAAAAGTATCTAGATCCTCTATGAGGCCATGGAGAGATTCTAATTGTGGATTTAAAGAACTTGAATCATTAGCGTACAATGACACCTTAGTTTTTAAGCCACTGATTTCTAATCCCTTAATATTATTGTTTAATCTAATTTTAACAGCTAACATTTTAATAAATAGATATGCCGATAGTGGACAACCTTGTTTTCCTCCTATATAGTTTAAAACTTTCTGAGATGTAGCCATTATTTACTATTTTACACCTTGAGATACTATACATAACTTTAACCCATTTTATAAAAGATTCCCAAAATTGAAATATTCTAAACATTTATATATAAACTTCAGTTATACTTTATCAGAAGCCTTTTCAAAATCAGCTATGAAAACCAGGCCTGGTGTCCCCGATATTTCATAGTATTCTGTTGTTTCCAGTACTTGTTTTATATTATCTCCAATGTATCGTCCATGTAAAAAGCCTGTCTGATTAGGATGAATAATATCTGACAATACTTTTTTAATTCTATGCGCCAAGCATTTTACTAGGATTTTAGCATCACAACACTGAAGTGTAAGAGGTCTCCAATTTTTTGAATGGACTGGATCTTTATATATATACCACTTGGGTCCTGTTTCAGTAATAATGATATCAGACCTTCTTGTTGCATGTCTGATAATCTACCATTTATGTAGGAGTGGATAAAACATGCTAATGATGGTCCTCTGAGTATAACAAAAAAAGTGTTGTATACTTCCACTGGTATGCCATCCAGCCCTGGAGTTTTCCTAGCCTTAAAGGCTTCAAGACGTTCCTCCTCTGTAATTTGGCCTTCACATGAGTCTTTCTGTACATATGTTAATTTTACATTATTATTAGGAAAGAAATCCATACAATTAGTTTCAGTTAGTGGAGATGGAGGAGACTGAAACAAAAACATATTCTTAGTACTTTAAGTACTTTACTTCCTCTTTCAAAATATCATTCGGTGAATCATGCGTGACTCCATCATTTGGTGAATCATGCGTGACCATCATTTGTAACAAGTTTCAATAAAAAAAATTGGTAGCATTTCTATATTGAAGATTGAGAAAGAATTTGGTGAATTTTTTCCCCATATTCCATCCAGTTCGCTTTATTTTTATAATATATTACACTGGATCTTTCTTGAATAAGTTCCTCCATTTCTTTTTGTTTTTCCTCTAACTTATTCTGTACCTCTATGGTACAGTTTTTATTGCTATCTAACTGTATTGTTAGTCCTTCAATTTCCTTTGTTAATATGGACTCTTTTGATCTAAATTGCTTTTGTTTTAGAGATGAGTACTGAATTGCATGGCCTCTAAAGGCACATTTAAAAGTGCCCCATACAATAAAGGGATCTGCTGTACCTATGTTATGTCTGAAAAAGTCAGTTATAAATTCTTCTGTCCTAGATCTAAACAATGTATCATCTAGTAGGCTTTGATTACATTTCCAATATCCTCGCCCACGTGGAAATTCTGTACGAGTAATATATATGCCAGTTAAATGATGATCCGACTGCATTCTGTCGCCTATCAACACTTTTTAAACTTTTGGTGCCAGAGAGAATGACATAAGAGGTTTAGTAGGACAGACAGAGTCTTCTTCACTTGGTTTAGTAGAACAGACAGGGTGTTCTTCACGTGGTTTAGTTGAGGTATCCACTTTCCCATCTTTTTGAACGTTTGGGATCATTTGGCTGTAAATCTCCTATCCCTGGAATATACTGGTCCATTCCTTCTCCTATCCTGGGTTTTGCTCTGGAATTCCTTCTGGATCAACACATTAACATTCCTTGTGGATCAACACATTAACATTCCTTCTGGATCAACATGCTACCATTCCTGAAGAGTATGTGTGATGGAAGTTTGATGTACTACAAACACACACACACACGTGAGGAAAACAATATCCAGACCTGTTCATGAAGGTTCTGCCATTGTTCTACTGTTGATGAGTCATCTGTTTATCTCTGAGCTCAACTCACCACCCATCTCTTTAAACCTTCCATTGTGTCTCTGTCTGTCTGTTTGTCTGTCTCTCTCTCTCTCTCTCTCTCTCTCTCTCTCTCTCTCTCTCTCTCTCTCTCTCTCTCTCTCTCACACACAATTAAATTCAATTTGCTTTATTGGCATGACGGAACAATGTACATGTTGCCAAAGCTTACTTGGGATATTTATATGAAAATAATAAGAATAAAAATGTTCAACGGAACAACAGTAACAACAATAACCAAGGGTCATAATAACCATACATTGAACAATAACAATAAGCATACAGTAGAGGACATGTTGATTGGTCTGTCAGACACTATCCCTCAACTTATGGCAGTCAGCAATGTAATGCACTGCCAACCCGCAGCTCACTGCGTCCTCCCCCAACAGGATGGGTAGCCTATTCTCAGAGAGGTCTTTGAAACTTTGAATAATAGTTTCAAATTTGTGGAAATGACACTCTCTAATTGTTTTATATTTTTTACATTTTGTCAGGAAATTCAGCTCCGTCTCAGGTTCTGCTGTTTTGCAGTGGTTGCACAGCCTTTCCTCTACAGGGAGCCAGGTTTTCCTGTGTGTACCCTTTTCAATGACAAGGCTATGCTCACTGAGCCTGTACTTTGTCAAGGTTTTTCTAAGGTTTTGATCAGTGACCATGGTCAAATAGTTAGTCACGGTGTACTGTCGATTTAGGGCCAGATAGCACTGCATTTTGCTTTGTGCTTGTGCTTGTGTTTCCCAATAAGCAATGTAGTTTTGTTTTGACTGTGTTGTAATTTAGTTCATTCTGATTGATTGGATGTTCTGGTCCTGAGGCTTCAGTGTGTTAGTAGAACAAGTTTGTGAACTCAGCCCCAGGACCAGCTGGATGAGGTGACTCTTCTTTGCTCAGCTCTTGGCATTGCAGGGCTTGGTAATGATATTGCTCTTTTTTTGCTCTTTTTTGAGTTTTTATTATTAGTGGATATTGGCGTACTTCTGCCCAGCATGCATTGTTTGTAGTTTTCCTCTGGACATGTAGGAGAATCTTACAGAACTCTGCATGCAGGGTTTCAATTGGGTGTTTGTCCCATTTGATGAAATCTTGTTTTGCAAGTGGACCCCACACCTCGCTGCCTTAACGTGCAATTGGTTCAATGACACATTCAATTAGTTTTAGCCAAATTTTAATAGGTATTTCAATTTGAATTTGTTTTTTAATGGCGTAGAATGCCCTGCGTGCTTTCTCTCTCAGTTCATTCACTGCCTCATTAAGGTGTCCAGTTGAGCTTATTTTTAAACCTAAGTAATTGTCTCTCTCTCTCTCTCTCTCTCTCTCTCTCTGTGTCTTAGGGAGAAGAAGGACCCAGGGGCCTACCAGGGGTGGCAGTAAGTCTTATTATTCTAATAAGAAAATCATGATTAAATGCATATGAATTATGATTGCCTCTAGTAGATCAAAGGGTCTCTATGGTGTCTTTCTGTCATGTAATCTTTATCATGCTGCTTCTCTACAGGGTCCTCAGGGAATTAGAGGACTTACTGGACCTGTTGGGCCTGCTGGGGACATGGTACACCCACACACACACACACACACACACACACACATAAATGTGCATAAATGCATAAACACCCACAGACACAAACACACTCACATACACAGCGACACCCACCAAGTTCCCATTATAATGGGTATGTGTTTCCTTTTCACAGGGTCCTAAAGGAGAGGAGGGGCCTCCAGGGCCACAGGGGCCCATGGGTGTAGGTGTTACAGGACCCCCGGTAAGAGATCTGTGTGTGTGTGTATTATTAACTCTAGTCAAAGACATCGAGTGATTCCTTTCTCCATTCCTATCCCATTCCCAACCCAGGGTAAAGATGGTAGAGGCGGTTCCAATGGAATCCCAGGAGCTGATGGAAGAGATGTGAGTGGCGTCACATTGAAAACGCAACCCAGTCACATAGTATTGGAATTGTGTAATCAGTATGAATTCCTTGCATTTCCTACTTGGTGCATTAGTGTGTGTATGCTATTGTATGTAAGCTAAGATCACTAATTTCTACAGACACAGAGTCAGTGTTTTAAAGTTTCAATTAAGTTCAGAAAATATTATATTTTCAGAAGTTGTCCTTGAGATGGGCGTGACTAATAGCTTATGAAGTCCACTTCAATCCATAACAGAGCCACAGTGTTTCTTGTCGCTCTTCTCAGCTCTCGACTCTATCATCTGCAATGACAAGGCCAGACTAACCTTGTGTGTGTGTGTGTGTGTGTGTGT
>QNTS01002514.1:58134-74832 GCA_003317085.1 Hucho hucho | reverse complement strand
ATGAAGAGGTGTTAAGGTGTCTAGAGGCAGGGGGGAACGGATGAAGGGCTGTTAAGGTGTCTAGAGACAGGGGAACGGATAAAGAGCTGTTAAGGGGTTTAGAGGCAGGTGGAACGGATGAACAGTTGTTAATGGGTTTAGAGCCAGGGGGGAACAGATGAAGAGGTGTTAAGGTGTCTAGAGGCAGGGGGAACGGATTAATAGATGTTAAGGGATTTAGAGGCAGGGGGAACGGATGAAGAGATGTTAAGGTGTCTAGAGACAGGGGGAACAGATAAAGAGCTGTTAAGGGGTTTAGAGGCAGGTGGAACGGATGAACAGTTGTTAATGGGTTTAGAGCCAGGGGGAACAGATGAAGAGGTGTTAAGGTGTCTAGAGGCAGGGGGAACGGATGGTGAACCTTCGCCCCAGTCTGAGGTCCTGAGCACTCTGGAGCAGGTTTTCATCAAGGATCTCTCTGTACTTTGCTCCATTCATCTTTCCCTCGATCTTGACTCGTCTCCCAGTCCCTGCCACTGCCACTGAAAAGCATCCCCACAGCAAGATGCTGCCACCACCATGCTTCAACGTAGGGATGGTGCCAGGTTTCCTCCAGACAAGATGCTTGGCATTCAGGCAAAAGAGTTCAATCTTGGTTTCATCAGACCAGAGAATCATGGTCTGAGAGTCCTTTAGTGGGCTGTCATATGCCTTTTACTGAGGAGTGGCTTCCGTATGGCCACTCTACCATAAAAGCCTGATTGGTGGAGGGCTGCAGGGATGGCTGTCCTTCTGGAAGGTTCTCCCATCTCCACAGAGGAACTCTGGATCTGTGTCAGAGTGTCTTATCGGGTTCTTGGTCACCTCCCTGCAATTCATTCTCAGAGGGGGAAAGGAATATATGAATTACACACCAGTACATGCTTCATCCCCACACAAAAGGCAATCGCTTCGTTGACACTGTCCACATTGCCACGGCTCACCCTTAACTTGGAAGCACCATTTACAGAACCCTTGCTATGGGCATGGCATGTGGACATGCTACACCATTAATTGAATGTTTTCACCTCAGTGTTCTGGATTATCATCTTCATCAGACATGTAATCAGGCATAGGGAATAAATCAAGTGTATAGGTTTCTGGAGCATGGCGAGAACCGTGTCAACAGCTTTGCTGCATAATTTCTTAACAAGTCATAATAAGCATTATTATGACTGAAACCATCCAAATGGATTTCAATCATTGGCAACTTAGCCCTCACCGACACGGTTAAAATGTACATTTACAAACAGGGGACCATACAGTATATAGACAGTATGTACTACTTATATTACCAGTATTAACTTTCCTCATTACGGACCCCGTTTATCCCTGTCTTACACTGTCGCGAGTGGCATGTTAATGACAGATCGGTATCTCAATGCATTTTTAACCCTTATGTGGAGTTCATGTTTTTGCTATTCACCCAAGGTCCTGATGGACCAACAACATTATTATTATAATTTTTTTTAAACAATACAGCCATAACAATTTATGTAAAAATACTTCATACTTAGATGTTGACATATCAATTACAAGCAATATAGACAGCATACATGGTTAATATTTGCCATTTACCTCTGCTAGATCACATTTATCAATAAAAGCACAATTCTTATTTTTTTTTATAAAATGTGATTTTTGTAAACAAAAAACAATTATAATCAAGACATGAGTGGAATAAATCATGTTTATCTTTAACAATAGACAATTATCTAAGCAAAAAACAGCATAGTATGTTTAACTGGCAATTTTTCCACCACACCTTCAATGCTGCAGAAATGTTTACATGCCCTTCCCCAGATCTGTGCCTCGACACAATCCTGTCGCGGAGCTCTACGGACAATTCATTCGACCTCATGGCTTGGTTTTTGCTCTGACATGCACTGTCAAATGTGGGACCTTATATAGACAGGTGTGTTCCTTTCCAAATCGTGTCCAATCAATTGAATTTACCACAGGTGGACCCCAATCAAGTTGTAGAAACATCTCAAGTATGTTAAATGGAAACAGGATGCACCTGATCTCAATTTCGAGTCTCATAGCAAAGGGTCTGAATACTTATGTAAATGAGATATTTTTGTTATTAGTTTTTATCCATTTGCAAAAATGTAAAAAAAAAAAAATGTTTTCGCTTTGTATTTATGGGGTATTGTGTGTAGATTGATGAGGAACATTTTTTTTTAATCCATTTTATAATCAGCCTCGAACATAAAACATTTTGGAAAAAGGGAAGGGGTCTGAATACTTTCCGAATGCACTGTGTATATGGAGTAGAAAATAACATGGTCATATAGGGAGTACCAGTACCAAGTTGATGTGCAAGGGGAGGTGGTCATTGAGGTAGCTGTGTACTGTACATATAGGTAGGGGTAAAGTGTCTAGGCAACATGGTTGATAATAAACAGTAGCTGTGTTTGTACGTGTGTGTGTGTGGGTGTGTCAAGGGGTCTTAAGCTTAAAATGCTGTTTTAAGCTTAAGGGAGAGTTAGGGTTATGGGGTTAAGGTTATGGTTAAGATTAGGTTTAGGGGGTTGGAGGCCTTCATTTGACACTGCCTGGTATAGAGGTCCTGGATGACAGGGAGCTCGACCCCAGAGATGTACTGGGCCATACACACACACCCGCATTACCCTCAGTAGTGCCTTGCAGTCGGATGCCAAGCAGTTGCCATACCAGTTGCCATACCAAGGGGTAATGCAGCCAGTCAAAATTCTCTCGATTGTGCAGCTGTATAACTTTTTGAGGATCTAAGGGCCCATGGCAAATCTTTTCAGCCTCTTGAGGGGGAAGAACCGTTATCGTGCCCTCTTCACGACTGTGTTGGTGTGTTTGGAACATGATAGGTCCTTAGTGATGTGGACACCAAGGAACTTCAAGCTCTCGACCCACTCCACCACAGCCTCGTCGTTGTGAATGGTGGCATGCTCGGCTCTCCGTTAACTATAGTCCACGATCAGCTCCATTGTCTTACTGTTGTCCTGGCACCAAACTGTCAGGTTTCTGACCTCCTTCCTATAAGCTGTCTCATAGTCGTCGGTGACAGGAGTGGGACCAGGGTGTCTGGGATGATGGTGTTGATGTGAGTCATGACCAACCTTTCAAAGCAATTCATGGCTACAGATGTGAGTGCTACAGGGCAATAGTCATTAACTTGTCAGGGAGCGGTGGGTCACTCCCGACACTACCAGGTGAAATGCAAGACAAAATTCCAAAATTGAATTATTAAAAATGCACCAATATACAAGTGTTCCATACTCATCAAAAGCTCTGCTTCTTGGCAATATCATAGCGTTGTCGGATTTCAAAAAGGCTTTACGGCGAAAGCACTACATTTGATTGTTTGAGGCTAGAACCTCACATATTTTCCATAACCATGAAATCTTTAGCCAGCGCGGTCGATAGAAAATGCATTTCACAGGGAAAACCTGTGCCTTACCTTTTGTAGAACGTCTGCAGAGGGCTTCCTAAGTGTCCAACGAAGACAATCCATGGGTATTTGGTTAGAAAAAGTAATTTATTATANTCATTAGAACGCATTAGTTCCGATTTCCATGAAACTTTGCCTATACACTGCTGACATCTAGTGGAATCAGTAGGTACTACATCCAGTGTCCTGGTATAAATAGTTTTTTATAGGCAAAGGCTCAAAGTGAGCTATAAGCCAAAAGGAATGACATTTCCGGATGGAAAAATCTCAGTTTTTTGCCTGCCAAATGACTTCTCTTACACTCACAGACAAAATGATAACACTTTTGGAAACCTCAGAGTGTTTCCTATCCAATAGTACTAATTATGTCCATATCTTAGTTTCTGAGCCTGGGTGGCAAGCATTTTACTTTGGGCACGCCAGACTCTCCAAAACCGACCCCTCAGCTGCCACTCCCTAACAAGTTAACTACTTAGGGAGCAGTGGGGCGCTAGCTCCCGACACTACCCGGTGAAATGTAAGACGCCAAATTCAAAATCCAAATGTTGAATTATTAAACATTCATCAATATATAAGTGTTGCATAGTCATCAAAAGCTCTGATTCTTGGCAATATCACAGCGTCGTCAGATTTCAAAAAAAGCACAACATTTGATTGTTTGAGGATAGCCCCTCTCATATTTTATGCATTAGCATAAATCCATAACCAACGCGGGTCTCATAAAACGCATAAAATCGCTAATATAAAATCCCTTACCTTTCGAAGAATGTCTGCTGAGGGCTTCCCAAGTGTCCAACAAAGACATCCAATGGTTCTTTTGTTAGAAAAAGTAATTTATTATATCCGCGTTATGTTCATAAAATACAGCGTCCACTCGCCCATTGAACCGTGAAGAGAACGCGTTCAACCTATACCTATACACTTGTCCAAGAACAATCAAACATCATTGATAATGTATCCTTAGGAACACTTTTATGTATCTTTACTATAATATTTCAACCGGATTATAAACTGGACGATAGGAAAGGAAAAAACCACAGCGTGCGCGAGCCCGTGAGCGCGCCTCCTCTTCTGTTTACATCCTGTGACTAGTTCGAAATTCTTCTTCTATTACCATCCAGAGCAACTAAACATCACTGTCTAGAGACTGTTGACATCCAGTGGAAGCAATAGGTACTGCAATCTTACTCCCAGATATGTCTGTTTTCAATAGGGAGGGGTTCAAAATGAGGCAATGTGTCAAAAACACTTTTTCCAGGACAGAAATTCCTCGGGTTTTCGCCCGCTATATCAGTTCTGTTATACTCACAGACAATATTTTAACTGTTTTAGAAGCTTCAGAGTGTTTCCTATCCAATAGTACTAATTGTGCATATCCTAGTTTCTGGGCCTGAGTGGCAGGCCTTTTACTTTGGGCACGCCAGACTCTCCAAAACCGACACCTCAGCTGCCGCTCCCTAAGAAGTTAAGACAGGTTACCTTGGCGTTCTTGGTTGTCTGCTTGAAACATGTATGTATAACCGACTTATGAATGTGAAAGGTGTTGCTCACATCGGCTATGGAGAGCATGATCACACAGTCATCCGAAACAGCTAGAGCTCTCACTCATGGTTCAGTGTTGCTTGCCTCAACCAGACCATAGAAGACATTTAGCTCGTCTGGTAGGCTTCTGTGACTGAGCAGCTCGTGGCTGGGTTTCCCTTTGTAATCCATTATAGTTTGCAAGCGCTGCCACATCCAACGAGCGTCACCCGTTGTAGTAGGATTCAATCTAAATCCTCTACTACTGCTTTGCCTGTTTGATGGTTCACTGGAGGGCGTAGCGGGATTTCTTATAAGCATCCGGATTAGTGTCCCACTCTTTGAAAGCGGCAGGTCTAGCCTTTAGCTCAGTGGGGATGTTGCTGGTAGTCCATGGTTTATGGTTGGGATATGTACGCTGGTCACTGTGGGGACGACGTCATTGATGCACTTATTAATGAAGCCGGTGACTGATGTGGTAAACTCCTCAATGCCAACGGATGAATCACGGAACATATTCCAGTATGTGCTAGCAAAACAGTCCTGTAGCTTAGCATCTGCTTCTTCGGACCACTTCTGAATTGAGAGTGTCACTGGTACTTCCTGGTTGAGTTTTTAATTGTAATCAAGAATCAGGAGGATAGAGTTATGGTCAGATTTGACAAATGGATGGCGAGGGAGAGCTTTGTATTTATCTCTGTGTGTGGAGTGAAGGTGGTCTGGAGTATTTTTTTCTCTGGTTGCACATGTGACATGTTGGTAGAAATTAGGTAAAACAGATTTAAGTTTGCCTGCATTAAAGTCCCCGGCTACTAGGAGCCCTGCTTCTGGATGAGCATTTTCTTGTTTGCTTATGGCCTTATGGCTGCCAAGTGGCAAAGCGGTCTAAGACCCTGTATCTCAGTGCTTGAGGCGTCACTACAGACATCCTGGTTTGAATCCAGGCTGTATCACAACCGGCCGTGATTGTGAGTCCCATAGGGCGGCACACAATTGGCCCAGCGTCGTCCAGGTTTGGCCGGTGTAGGCCGTCATTGTAAATAAGGATTTGTTCTTAACTGACTTGCCTAGTTAAATAAAGGTAAAATAAAATATACAGCTCCCTGAGTGCGGTTTTAGTGCCAGCATCGGTTTGTGGCTACGAAAATGTAGATGAAAACTCTCTCGTTGGTAGTGTGGTCTACAGCTTATCATGAGGTATACCTCAAGACTTCCTTAATATTAGACATCGCGCACCAGCTGTTATTGACAAATAGACACACACCACCACCACTCGTCTTACCAGACGTAGCAGTTATAACTGTATATTATCCATGTTGTCGTTCAGCCACAACTCGGGGAAACATAAGATATTACAGTTTTCTTGTCCCGTTGGTAGGTTAGTCTCAAATGGAGCTCATCCAGTTTATTCTCCAGTGATTGCACGTTGGCCAATAGAACAGATGGTAGAGGCGGGTTACCCACTTGCCATTGAATTCTCACAAGCACCCCGATCTCCGCCCTCTGTACCTCTTTTCTTCACACGAATGACGTAGATTTGGGGATGATCTCGGAGAAACAGTATATCCTTCGCATCGGACTCGTTAAAGAAAAAATCTTTGTCCAGTTCGAGGTGAGTAATTGCTGTTCTGATATCCGGAAGCTCTTTTCGATCATAAGTTACAAACAATGTGAAAAAGCACACCAAATAGCACAGTTGGTTAAGAGCCCGTAAAACGGCAGCCATCCACTACGGCGCCGTTATCGTTGTTCTGAAGTTCAGAAGACCTTTTTGGTCATAGGAAACGATGGCGGAAACATTATACACAATAAAAGTGAAGATCAGCGCAAAAAAAACACACAAAATAGCATAATTGGTCAGGAGCCCGTAAAACGGCTGCTATACATCCCAGCCTGCAATTCTTTCTAGAATGCGCCATTCAGCCTAATTCTGACATTTCTATGAAATTTCACTTAACCAGCCTACTTTGCTTGTAAATAGCCATTGCTATCTGTTGTTTTGTTGTTTTTAAATATGTTATTTTGCCTGTATGTACTGTACCAGTCAAAAGTTTGGGCACACCTACTCATTCAAGGGTTTTTCTTAATTTTTTTGTATTTTCTACATTGTAGAATAATAGTGAAGACATCAAAACTATGAAATAACACATATGGAATCATGTAGTAACCAAAAAAGTGTTAAACAAATCTAATTATATTTATATTTGAGATTCTTCTAAGTAGCCACCCTTTGCCTTGACGACAGCTTTGCACACTCTTGGCATTCTCTCAACCAGCTTAATGAGGTAGTCACCTGGAATTTCAATTAATAGGTATGCCTTGTTAAAAGTTCATTTGTGGAATTTCTTTCCTTCTTACTGCGTTTGAGCCAATCAGCTGTTTTTTGACAAGGCAGGGGTGGTATAACATTTTCCGACAAGATAGAACTGCCAAAGAGGGCGGAGTTGCAATCTACTGCACAGATAACCTGCAGAGTTCTGTCATACTATCCAGGTCTGTGCCCAAACAATTCAAGCTTCTACTAAAAATCCACCTTTCCAGAAACAAGTCTCTTACCATTGCCGCTTGTTATAGACCACCTTCTGCCCTCAGCTGTGCCCTGGACACCATATGTGAATTGATTGCCCCCCATCTATCTTCAGAGCTCGTACTGTTAGGTGACCAAAACTGGGACATGCTTAACACCCCGGCCGTCCTACAATCTAAGCTAGATGCTCTCAAACTCACACAAATTATCAATGAACCTACCAGGTACAACCCCAAATCCATAAACACGGGCACCCTCATAGATATCATCCTGACCAACCTGCCCTCTAAATACACCTCTGCTGTCTTCAACCAGGATCTCAGCAATCACTGCATCATTGCTTGCGTCCGTAATGGGTCTGCGGTCAAACAACCACCCCACATCACTGTCAAACGCTCCCTAAAACACTTCAGCGAGCAGGCCTTTATAAACGGCCTGGCCCGGGTATCCTGGAGGGATATTGACCTCATTCCGTCAGTAGAGGATGCATGGTTTTTCTTTAAAAGTGCTTTCCTCACCATCTTAAATAAGTATGCCCCATTCAATAAATGTTGACCCAGGAACAGATATAGCCCTTGGTTCACTCCAGACCTGACTGCCCTTGACCAGCACAAAAACATCCTGTGGCGTACCGCATTAGCATTGAATAGCCCCCGCGATATGCAACATTTCAGGGAAGTCAGGAACCAATATACACAGTCAGTTAGGAAAGCAAAGGCTAGCTTTTTCAAACAGAAATTTGCATCCTGTAGCACGAACTCCAAAAGGTTCTGGGACACTGTAAAGTCCATGGAGTAAGAGCACCTCCTCCCAGCTGCCCACTGCACTGAGGCTAGGAAACAGTGTCACCACAGATAAATCCACGATAATTGAGAATTTCAATAAGCATTTTTTCTACGGCTGCCCATGCTTCCCACCTGGCTACCCCTACCCCGGTCAACAGCCCTGCAGCCCCCTAGCAACTTGCCCAAGCCTCCCCCATTTCTACTTCACCCAAATCCAGATAGCTGATGTTGCAATATCTGGACCCCTACAAATCAACCGGGCTAGACAATCTGGACCCTCTCTTTCTAAAATTATCTGCCGAAATTGTTGCAACCCCTATTACTAGCCTGTTCAACCTCTCTTTCGTATTGTTTGAGATCCCCAAAGATTGGAAAGCTGCCGCGGTCATCCCCCTCTTCAAAGGGGGAGACACTCTAGACCCAAACTGTTACAGACCTATATCTATACTACTTTGCCTTTCTAAGGTCTTCGAAAGCCAAGTTAACAAACAGATCACCGACCATTTCGAATCCCACCGTACCTTCTCCACTATGCAATCTGGTTTCCGAGCTGGTCATGGGTGCACCTCAACCACGCTCAACTTCCTAAACGATATCATAACCGCCATCGATAAAAGATAATACTGTGCAGCCGTATTCATCGACCTGGCCAAGGCTTTCGACTGTGTCAATCACCACATTCTTATCGGCAGACTCAACAGCCTTGGGTTCTCAAATGACTGCCTCGCCTGGTTCACCAACTACTTCTCAGACAGAGTTCAGTGTGTCAAATTGGAGGGCCTGTTGTCCCGACCTCTGGCAGTCTCTATGAGGGTGCCACAGGGTTCAATTCTCGGGCCAACTCTTCTCTGTGTACATCAATGATTTCGCTCTTGCTGCTGGTGATTCTCTGATCCACCTCTACGCAGACGACACCATTCTGTATACTTCTGGCCCTTCTTTGGACTACAAATACCTAGGTGTCTGGTTAGACTGTAAACTCTCCTTCCAGACTCACATTAAGCATCTCCAATCCAAAATTAAATCTAGAATCGGCTTCCTATTTCGCAACAAAGCATCCTTCACTCATGCTGCCAAACATACCCTCGTAAAACTGAATATCCTACCGATCCTTGACTTCGGCGATGTCATTTACAAAATAGCCTCCAACACTCTACTCAGCAAATTGGATGCAGTCTATCACAGTGCCATCCGTTTTGTCACCAAAGACCCATATACTACCCACCACTGCGACCTGTATGCTCTCGTTGGCTGGCCCTTGCTTCATATTAGCTGCCAAACCCACTGGCTCCAGGTCATCTATAAGTCTTTGCTAGATAAAGCCCTGCCTTATCTCAGCTCACTGGTCACCATAGCAGCACCCATCCATAGCACGCGCTCCAGCAGGTATATTTCACTGGTCTCCCCCAAAGCCAATTCCTTCTTTGGCCGCCTTTCCTTCCAGTTCTCTGCTGCCAATGACTGGAACGATTTGCCAAAAATCACTGAAGCTGGAGATATCTCCCTCACTAACTTTAAGCATCAGCTGTCAGAGCAGCTCACTGATCATTGCTCCTGTATATAGCCCATCTGTAAATATCCCATCCAACTACCTTATCCCCATATTGTTTCGTTTTTTCTCCTTTGCACCCCAGTATCTCTACTTGCACATTCATCTTCTGCACATCTAACACTCCAGTGTTTAATTGCTAAATTGTAATTACTTCGCCACTACTGCCTATTTGTTGCCTTAGCTCCCTAATCATACCTCATTTGCACACACTGTATATATTTTTTTTCTATTGTGTTATTGATTGTACATTTGTTTATTTCATGTGTAACTCTGTGTTGTTGTTTGTGTCGCACTGCTTTCCTTTATATTGGCCATGTTGCAGTTGTAAATGAGAACTTGTTCTCAACTGGCCTGGTTAAATAAAGGTGAAATAAAAAAATACAGAAGATAGCCCTATTTAGTAAAAGACCAAGTCCATGTTATGGCAAGAACAGCTCAAATAAGCAACGAGAAATTACTGTCCATCATTACGTTAAGACGTGAAGGTCAGTCAATCCGGAAAATGTGAAGAACTTTGAACGTTTCTTCAAGTGCAGTCCCAAAAACCATCAAGCACTATGATGAAACTGGCTCTCTTGAGGACCACCACAGCAAAGGAAGACTCAGAGTCACCTCTGCTGCAGAGGATAAGTTCATTAGAGTTACCAGCCTCAGAAATTGCATCCCAAACAAATGCTTCACAGAGTTCAATTATCAGACACATCTCAACATCAACTGTTCAAAGGAGACTGCGTGAGCCTTCATGGTCGAATTGCTGCAAAGAAACCACTACTAAAGGACACCAATAAGAAGAAGAGAAGAGACACGAAATCTGTCCATTGGTCTGATGAGTCCAAATTTGAGATTTTTGGTTCTGACTGACGTGTATTTGTGAGACGCAGAGTAGGTGAACGGATGATCTCTGCATGTGTGGTTCCCATCGTGAAGCATGGAGGAGGAGGTGTGATAGTGTGGGGTTGCTTTGCTGGTGACACTGTCAGTGATTTATTTAGAATTAAAGGCACACTTAACCAGCATGGCTACCACAGCAATCTGCAGCGATACACCGTACCATCTGCTTTGCGCTTAGTAGGACTATCATTTGTTTTTCAACATGACACTGACCCAACATACATCCAGGCTGTCTATGGGCTATTTGACCAAGAAGGAGAGTGACGGAGTGCTGCATCAGATGACCTGGCCTCCACAATCACTTGACCTCAACCCAATTGAGATGGTTTGGGATGAGTTGGACCGCAGAGTGAAGGAAAAGCAGCCAACAAGTGCTCAGCATATGTGGGAACTCCTTCAAGACTGTTGGAAAAGTGTTCCAGGTGAAGATGGTTGAGAGAATGCAAGGAGTGTGCAAAGCTGTCATCAAGGCAAAGGGTGGCTACTTTGAACACTTTTTTGGTTACTACATGATTCCATATGAATTATTTCATAGTTTTGATGTCTTCACTATTATTTTACAATGTAGAAAATATTAGAAAACCCTTGAATGAGTAGGTGTGGCGGTCTATTTATATTTGTTAACAACAGCTGGTGCACGAAGTTTTCATCTATATTCTTCGTAGCTGTCTATTTAACACCACAAAACGATGCTGGCAATAAGACGGCACTCAATGAGCTGTATACGGCCATAAGCAAACAGGAAAACGCTCATCCAGAGGTGGCGCTCCTAGTGGCCGGGGACTTTAATGCAGGGAAACTTAAATACATTTTTCCTAATTTCTACTAGCATGTTAAATGTACAACCAGAGGGAAAAAACTATAGACCACCTTTACTCTACACACAGAGACGCGTATGAAGCTCTCACTCACCCTCCATTTGGCAAATCTGACCATAATTCTGTTCCTGTTTACAAGCAAACACTAAAGCAGGAAGCACCACAATAAGTGCATTGATGATGTCGTCCCCACAGTGACTGTACGTACATACCCCAACCATGGATTGCAAGCAACATCCGCACTGAGCTAAAGGATAGAGCTGCCGCTGTCAAGGAGTGGGACTCTAACCGGGAAGCTTATAAGAAACCATCAAACAGGCAAAGCGTCAATACAGGATTAAGATTAAATCGTACTACACCAGCTCCCACGCTCGTCGGATGTGGCAGGGCTTGCAAACAGACTACAAAGGGAAGCACAGCCGTGAGCTGCCCAGTGACACGAGCCTGCCGGACGAGCTAAATAACTTCTATCCTCGCTTCAATGTAAGTACTACTGAAACATGCAAGAGAGCATCAGATGTTCCAGATGACTGTGTGATCACTCTCTCCGTAGCTGATGTGAGTAAGACCTTTAAACAGGTCAACATTCACAAGGCTGCAGGGCCAGACGGATTACCAGGACGTGTACTCTGAGCATGCGCTGACCAACTGGCAAGTGCCTTCACTGTCCCTGACTGAGTCGGTAATACCAACATGTTTCAAGCAGACCACCATAGTCCCTGTGCCCAAGAACACTAAGGTAACCTGCCTTAATGACTACCAACCCCTAGCACTCACGTCTGTAGCCATGAAGTGCTATGAAAGGCTGGTCATGGCTCACATCAACACCATAATCTCAGAAACTCTAGACACACTCCAATTTGCATACCGCCCCAACAGATCCACAGATGATGCAATTTCTATTGCACTCCACACTGCCCTTTCCCACCTGGACAAAAGGAACAAATACGTGAGAATGCTATTCATTGACTTCACTCAGCGTTCAACACCATAGTGCCCTCAAAGCTCATCACTAAGCTAAGGACCCTGGGACTAAACAACTCCCTCTGCAACTGGATCCTGGACTTCCTGACGGGCACCCCCAGGTGGTAAAGGTAGGTAACAACACATCCGCCACGCAGATACTTAACACGGGTGTCCCTCAGGGGTGCATGCTCAGCCCCCTCCTGTGCTCCCTATTCACTCATGACTGCATGGCCAGGACGACTCCAACACCATCATTAACTTTGCTGATGACACAACAGTGGCAGGCCTGATCACCGACAACGATGAGACAGCCTATAGGGTGGAGGTCAGAGACCTGACCTAACCTCTCCCTCAACATGATCAAGACAAAGGAGATGATTGTGAACTACAGGAAAAGGAGGACCGAGCTCGCCCCCATTCTCATCGACGGGGCTGTAGTGGAGTTTGAGAGCTTCAAGTTCCTTGGTGTCCACATCACAAACAAACTATCATGGTCCAAGCACACCAAGACGGTCGTGAAGCAGGCACGACAAAGCCTATTCCCCCCTAGAAGACTGAAAAGATTTGGCATGGGTCCTCAGATCCTTAAAAAGTTCTACAGCTGCACCACCGAGAGTATCCTAACTGGTTGCATCACTGCCTGGTATGGCAACTGCTCGGCCTCCGACCGCAACGCACTACAGAGGGTAGTACGTACGGTCCAGTTCATCACTGGGGCCAAACTTCCTGCCAACCAGGACCTCTATACCAGGCGGTGTCAGAGGAAGGCCCTACAAATTGTCAAAGACTCCAGCCAGCCTAGTCAAAGACTGTTCTTTGTTCTACCGCACGGCAAGCAGTACCGGAGCACCAAGTCTACGTCCAAAAGGCTTCTTAACAGCTTCTACCCCCAATCCATAACACTCTTGAATAGCTAATCAAATGGCTACCCAGACTATTTGCATTGCCCCCCTCTTTTACGCTGCTTCTACTCTCTGTTTATTACCTATGCATAGTCACTTTAACTCTACCTACATGTACATATTACCTAAATTACCTCAACTGACCAGTACTACTTTTGACTGGTACTGTATATTGTTTGCTGCAAAAATGAATTGCCTGAATCTTTTCTGAATCTGAAAGACAAACACAGATAGGCTGCGTTTACACAGGCAGCCCAATTCTGATATTTTGCCTAATTGTTTTGCAAAAGAGCTGATCTGATTGGACAAAAGACCAATTTGTGGGAAAAGATCAGAATGTGTAAACGCAGCCATAGAGGAGGCAGTTCAGCAGCTGAAATGTTTTGTAATATCCTCAGCTCCTCTCACTCACTCTCTCATCAAACTAAACCTGCTGTAGCAATGGCCTGGGATGATTCAAGCTGAAATTACAGTAGTTATGAATGAGTGACGGCTTGTGTAGAGTTTTAGACGTATCTCTCGCTGCATGCTGTTTCTTTCTGAGTCATTCTCTAGATCACATTCTATGTTGAGTTTAGCTTTTGTGCAAATCTCCCACTCATTTTTAAGCAAAACAGACCTCAAGTTTGGATTCTGTGTCAACGATCTAATTTCTTTCACAACTTGTCTGTGCGAACTATGAGAGGTGCGTAATGGTTTTCTGGGTGTTTTTCAGGGTGAACCTGGAGAGTGTAACTGTATCAGCCCTCCACATGCAGGAACAGGAGGAACAGGAGGACCGGTGAGTATGGCTAGGTTGTGCGTGTGCGCACACACACATGCATACACATACACACACCCACACACACACACACAGCTGTCTTTTAATTAGTTTTGAATTCTTCTACAGGATAATTGTTTCACTGTAGGGTGCCAGTGTTTGTTCATGCATATTTATGATCTGCTGATGATGTGCCCTGAATTTGACTACTCCTGCCTTGCAGGGAGCCCCAGGAACACTGGGAGGAAACATGTGGCAGGTCTGGTCTCTCTATCATCTATTAGCCATGTCTTCCTCTTGGCTTCAGTTCACTAGTGTCTATTGGCTGAATATCAATTGAATTTGTTTTTGTTGTTGGAATAATTAGGCTACAAATGATGCCTGTCAATGTTGTGTGGTTCGCACAGTCTCACTGGATTAAGTGTGTGTGTGTCTGTGTGTGTGTGTCTGTGTGTGTGTGTTCCAGGGGCCTCCGGGACCACCAGGTCCTCCTGGCCCTCCTGGGCCACAGGGCTTCATCGGCATCCCAGGACCCCAGGTAGGAGAGAGGGGGAGCAGGGTGGTGGGGTCACGTCCTATTGAATTGTATTGAATATAATTAAATTAACCCTTTACTACACACAGGGTACAGCAGCAAACCTCCTAATTTTCACTCCCTATTCCTCTCTATTCATCTTTATCGCTCTGTCATTCATCAAAATGAATATACCTTGGCCCTTTCTTTCTCTCTCTCTCTCTTTCTCTCCCTCTGTCACTTTTCTCTCTCTCTATCGTTCTCTCTCTTTCTCTTTTTCTTCGCTTCTCACTCTTGTTCCTTATTTTTCTCCACAATGTGTTTCTCCTCTCTTTCTTCCGCCTTCATCCTTTCTCCTCCCACATTCCTCCTTCCAGGTCCATTATTTCCTCTTCAGGTTTGGCTTCCATAATGTGTTCTGGCTTGGGCAGCTTGAGGTCATAGCTAGCACAACTCTAAATGCAAATTAAGACCACATTAAAATTGCAAAGGATTTTAAATTAATCTTACATTTCATAATTTAAACATGTTACACAATAGTACAAGTAAAGATGCAAGTACATAAATAACTATTGCATCAATACAATAGCTTAAATCATGTTTATGTAATGAAACTATGCTAATTGTTAACCCTTTGGGTTGTAAATGTATAATGGGAGTTTTTGTTCAATCGTAGCACGGCTTTAAACATTCACTAACTCTTGTGGGAAGCTTTGGGATTGTTGAATATTACTACTGAAGTATGATACTTTAGGAATATTGCTGAGAATATTGATGGTTATAAACTGATTAAAGTCATAATTAAATAGTTATTTAACCATTTAGTAAACGTATTGTAAATGAGAAGATCTTCAAATAAAGTTTTAGGAGAATATTTCCTCTAATTGTAGGGGAAATCTGAAATCTTAATTTTATTCTCAACAGTGTACAAAGGTAAATCAGATGAATGGGAATGCTGAGAGGAGTTTTAAATAACATATGTGTCCCATGTTTCCATTGGAAACAAAGATGTAATATTGGTTCTTAAAGACCAGGCTCAGTTCACTGTGTAAGACAATAGATTGATTCGTCTGAATATGATCTTCATGTATTCATCAAGCACCCAACCATAACGTTGTGTGCATAAATCAAATTTGCACTTAAATATCCGGTTGAAATCAAACCACTTTCAAATATATATTTTCACCTCTTGCACAGAGATCCCTGCATGGTCTTTAATCTGGTATTGTGTTTATCTCTCAAAATTAGACAAAACAATCTAATTATTTACACCAAACTATAATCAAACTATTTAAATGAATTTAAATCGTTTTTAAAAACTAGACAAGCAAACCAGAAGAGTCTGAACACAAACCAGGAGAGGGAGAACACAGGTGATTGGTTGTTCCTTCAACCTTGAACCTGTGACCCCTCTGACCATTGGTGGAGAGGGATGTGGCAAGCCTGTGATTGGCTAAAACCAGTTGAACCTCAGTTCCTTCTTTCAGGGTATCCCTGGCAACGACGGGGTAACAGGGCAGCCGGGTCTGCCTGGGAAAACTGTAAGTAAACAGACAGCAAGGGGGGAGTCACTTCCATTTAAATTCAGACACTTCAGAAAGTGGAAAAAAAAGTGGGGAAAAAGTATGCTCATTGTCAACGAATATCAATGATAGTTTCTGATTCTATAATTCATTAGCTGAATTGTTTAAATTGAAATGGATTTGACCCCAACCCATGCCAAACATACAGTAGGAGGCGGAGCTAGAGGAGAGTGCTACAGCTTTTGGGCGATGGGGGGGGGGGTCTGTGTTGTGACTGGAGCACTCTGGCAGAAGTTCATTGACGATCTGTACAATTTCATCACAAAACTATACAGTAGGCACACTACGACTGAGTGGCAGTTCATAGTGGTAAAGTATACAGTGTGTTTTTATGATGTAGAGGAATGCATGTCCTCACACTTTACTTTCTGTCTTCAAATGCACTTTTTGCCTTTTGGAGAGACTTTAACCATTGATTTGTGACCCAAAAG
>QNTS01002514.1:17511-28052 GCA_003317085.1 Hucho hucho | reverse complement strand
TATCTCTCTCTCTCTCTCTCTCTCTCTCTCTCTCTCTCTCTCTCTCTCTCTCTCTCTCCCTCTCTAATCCACAGCCTGTGGTCAACTATGACAACATCAAGGACTTCATTCGCCAGCAGGTCATCAAGATATTTGATGGTGAGAACATGGTCTTCTTTTCGTTTTGGTTTATCACCAATACTTTGCATCTGGCCGTATTTCCTAATTGAGCAGCGGCAGAGAATGGAAACAGCTTTATTGATTATTAGGTGCTTTATCAACTGGAGTTGTACTGTATCCCCCTACAGAGAGGATGGCCTACTTCATGTCTCGTATGCAGCAGCCACAAGAGGTATCATCCCCCGGTCGTCCTGGCCCCCCAGGGAAGGATGGTAACCCAGGTAGAAATGGGACTCCAGGGGCCCCGGGTCAGCCAGGACAGATAGGCAGAGAGGGTCGCCAAGGAGTCCTGGGACCACAGGGTGAGTCTAGACTTCACTTGATTCCTTTTGTCGTAAGGCCTGAATACCACGGTCATGATAAATACATAGGAGATCATAAACAGTTATGACAAGTCATGTCAGCTTAGCGTAACATAAAGGTTAGCTACTCTCTCAAGTGATGTCCTCTGTCGTGTCTGCAGGTCCACGAGGTCTGAACGGAGAGAAAGGTGACAAGGGTGTAGGGGAGATGGGTGACAGTGGACCCCCAGGAGCGCCAGGTAAGACGCCACATCAGCCTGTCGAAATGTTTAACTCTCCACTATCCTGCCAAAGCTCCATTAAGTTAGATCTTTCAACTGCTCTGCTCTTTTATAATCACTGTGTATCCAGTTCTTCAATGATGTTCTCTGTCTCTTCATCCCCCCACCCCAGGTGTCCCGGGCCCCCCAGGCTATGGCAAGATGGGCCCCAGCGGCCCCGTGGGTCAGCAGGGGGTCCCTGGAGTCTCAGGAACCCCTGGACAGCCGGGCCAGAAGGGCAGGGAGGGCCGGTGTAACCCCTCGGACTGTATGAGCCAACCAATAGAGTGGAACCCTAAGGGCCCTCCCGTCAAGGGCCCCTACTAGAGAAAGAGAGAGATTATTGAAGAGGAGAGGAGGAGAGGAGACACAGAGAGAGAAGATGGAGAGATTGAAGAAACCAACCCAAAGACCAGAAGGCACTAGAGACAGAAGTGGAGGGGTGAAGAGAGAGAGAAGAGAAAACAGAAGACCAGTCAATCAACAGAAATCATCCAAGGAAAACAAGTGAATACTGAGGGACCCATAGTTGATGTGGTCCTCTTCATCCATCCCTTATTCACCAAAATGTTTGCCAGTTAGCTTTCCACCTCACCGCCTGTGTAGAAAATATATACAGATGTAGGATCTTAATTTGAGCCAGTTTGCTAAAACAGGAAAATAATCCTGCAGCAACAGGAAATGTTAATTATTATGTAGATTATAATTAATGGATGTTTTTGTAGTGGTTGATACATTTTCCTAATGGAAAATCAAGTATTACATTTCTAAGTGGAAATTACAAACGTTAGAAGCCTTTTTAAACATCAAATACACTACACATTTTAAATGTTCTGCATTGTAGGAAAGTTCATCCTGCAACAGGGTGATCAAATGAAGATTCTACATCTGTATGTGTAGGACCTTCTTTTAACTGAAGACTTGGTACTGGCTGAAGTGGCTTTGATAAAGGAGATAATGTGGACACCGCTATCCTGCCTCTCTACTCTCGGTCTTATCTGTTCTGTTCATTCCTTCAAAATTTCCCAACTTTAGCTCTCAGTTCATTCTATAAGATATACATGCTTAGTTTGATAATACTAGCAAGAGCAAATCCAGCCTTCCAAAAACTACCTGCAAACTCTTCCTCATCATCACTATCACCCTCATCTTCATTCTGATTATAAAACGTGCCCGTTGGGAGTATTAGACAGTTGCTTTGTGCTGTTCTGCTTTGATCTTGCTTCTCTCTAGCAATAGAAACAGAATGAATAGAACTGACATGGCACTCCAATTCCAAATGTTCTTTATTCTTTATGCATGCTATGTTGTTTGTTATTTCTCTGCTTGAATTCACACCATCACTTGAATGATGTCTGATGCTTTAACAGATCTGTACACTATATAATGGTCTTCTCACCTTCTCTTCCCTGTTTGTGTGAGAAGACCATAATCTCCACCTTCCCAGAGTGCCTGTTTTGTAAATATTTATATTTATATAATGGCTTTTTATACCTTTTGTATTTTGGAATTGACGTCAGCATGGCTTACCATGTTTGTTGTGTCAACTGTCATGTATCCACTACCAGTGTGTTTTTTTAAGATTTTAAAGGGAGTAATTTGTTCTGTAAAACAAATTATTTATGAGGGAATTGTGCCTTTTGTATGAAAGCAGATTGGATTTATATATGGTGGTATTATTATGCTTTGGAAGGTATTTTCATGCGTGTCTTATAAAGTATAGGAATACATGTTCAACTGTAGCATTTTCAAAACTGCCTCAAAAATCACTTTTCTTGTCTATCTATTAACCAGTGTCTTACCACACCACCAAACTTATTTTTCACAACAGATGAACTTGAAAAGGATAATTTGCTCCTTGAGTACACCACTGGTGTACCCAGGATTTTCATAAATCCTGGTTGAAAGACTCCCAGAATCAGGAGGGGATTTGCAGGAAATCTGTGAATGTTCCAAACAGAATTTCTGGAAAACTTGGTGATTTTGGGAAAGTTACAATAATTTTGCAATCCTAAGCGGAAGTACATTCTTTATGACCACTAAGAGTTTTCAATGTCATTATCAAACATAAGACAACTTGTATGTCTCCTACCTTGTATGTTGTGTTGTTTTGTAGTTTGACGTGTCATATATACACTACAGGGTGTCACCAACTGCTAGCTATGTAATGGATATCACCAGGTTTAGAATCATATAGACATTCTGAGTTGTTATTGGAGTTTGTTCCTGAACATGTGACCTGTCCAGAGTATTTCCTGGTCAGGAATAACTACTGACCCTAGCTATACTAACTACCCAGACAATAACATATCTCCCCTCTTCATTCCTAGCTTTTACACACATCTTGTTGAAACAACAGCACTGTTTCCCTTCTATTCTCAGTAGATCTGATTGTTTCTATGTTACCGGTACTTTTTATTAAGCCATCCTGTGTAAAGAGATGGTTTTTTTTTTATCGAAACTTTTCTGAAAAAGCTAATAAATTTTGCAAAGCAGACATGTTGTTGATCAACAGATCAGAGACATCCAAGTATATAATGTGACTAGTTCACTGTGGTGTTGCCATACCATCAATGTGCACAGTGTCTTTCCTTGGAATGCCTTTCCTTGGTTCTCTGATTGAAAGCATACTAAGGATAAAACGTTAACTGGCACTTTATTTAAATGATTCTGCTTTTCAAGTAAGCAGATTGCGCGAGCTGTTATTGTATAAACTCCAAGCCACCTGCGAGAGACTATTATGTCAATGAGTCCAAGTAGAATACCTTTCAAGTGGAAGGCTTTCACGAAAGCCTGACTTCCGCAGCTTTGAGAGCGTGAGCTGGTATTACTCCCAGAAGGATAGGGATGGATAAACAGCAAAGGATAGAGAACTGGGATGTGTTGGCCGACACTTTACATGGTATAGGCCTTATACCAGAATACCTACCACTGGGATAATGTGGTGTGTCATTATCCTCTAGTCTAGGCAGACTACATGCAGAACCTCAACACTTAACTTTTTGAATTTTCTTGGAAAACAGTTGGCAACCAACTTACCAGCACTGACTGGACTGGAGTGTGGCAAGAAGACCAAGAAAGTCTAGACTCTACCCATTAAACCGCCTCTAAACCCACTGGAATAATGACCATGTCAATTTAGTACAATAACTGTTTCTATTCAGAGATCCAACGGTTCCCACATGGTAGGGAAGAACGTTCAGGTTTTACAAAACGTTCTTTATTGTTTTGGAATTGGTTGACCTGAACAACCAGGGAAAAAAAGAAATGAAACGTCTTTACAGATGAATCATATAAAGAACAATAAATAGATAGTTTCTGTTAATTAAAATAATCTGTCCTGTTTGCTGTTAGAATGTTGGCATTGATTGACTCTGTGGAAGTTAGTTGACAGTGGCGTAGAAAGATTGATTAGTGGAACTGATCTGTTTGGAAAAGCAGTCATTTGAACTTTTCAACTTTATTGCTGATTAGGTTCATTAATACAGGGGTTGTTTTGGTTGGTTCATATTCTAACCCATCCTCTTTTTTCTCTACATAAAATCAACAAACATTTACAAAGATGTACAGCACTGAATTATGGGAAATAGATGGGAGTGCTCATCAGGATGTGCTGTTGCCATGCAACTAGAGGAAGAGATCAAGGCTAAAGAAATATTTTTTTCTAAAATGAGGCAAAGGTAGAAAGGGGCGGCAATGTACATGTGAGATAAAAAAGGGGTTTCACTATTTCACTCAAGCATACAGGCGAGGAGTTTAGCGATACATCTTACAACGGTACAGAATGGAGTGTAGATTTGGATCTTAATCTTTTATTGGTACTTTTGTGTACACTTGTAAGCCACTTGTTGTTTGGTGGGGGTTGGAGGGGGTCATATGCTTGCCTTATCTCTTCAAAACATATTTAAATATTAATATTTCAGGTATAAAACAATAGCATTTAAAGTGACCATGGTATATAAAATAAAAAAGCACCAATGATTAGACACAAAGTCTCTAGTCCTCCCAGTCCAGGGGATAAGGCTGCTGCTGATGACATTATCAATGACGTCACTGGATATGATTCTGATGTCACTACGTCTCTCCCATGATGCGTTCAAGACAACTGGGAACCCGACAAAATTAATGACGTCAGTGATCTTCAGGTTGGAAAGTCGAAGCTCTAGAAAGAGGCCTGAGTTTCCGAGTTGGAATTCCGAGTTGGATGACCGTTTTTTTCCAGTCGGAGCTCGTTTTTTTTCTGAGTTCCCAGATGTCTTGAACGCACTGAAGTCGGAAGTCGGAGATTTCAGAGTTCCGAGCACCCAGTTGTTTTGAACACGGCATCATTCTCTTTTCCTCTGTGGTGGGGGGTGGCGCAGTTGAACGTGACTGACATTGACATCAGCCAATCCCGAACCAGAGATTGTAAATTCAGAGGGGTGTTATTGGCTGTGAGTGGCTGTCGTCATGGTGATTTAAAGTAGATGGGCGTGGTGTATGTTGTCTCCAAACAGTAAAACTGAAGGTCGTCAGTTTAGGAGTCAGAGGGGCAATGTCAGTCACGATAGTATTGCCCCCACTCCTCGCTCTCGTTGGTATCCAATAAAGAAGAGTTCTCTCTCTCTCTCCTCTATCCCTGCTTCTCTCTCTTCTGTCTCTCTCTTTCTCCCTGGTGTTGTGGGGCTCTTGATGGAGAGGTCTCAGGTTAGACTCCGGGGCCCTTGACCCTGGCGGAGTCCTGTAGTCTGGGGGAGGTGTAGGCCGAGGCAGCTAGGCAGGCTGCAGCCTCACAGAACCCTGGAAGACCAGTGGGGCCCGCCTTACCAGGACGGCCAGCCTCTCCTGCCGAGCCCTGGGGGCCTCGCTCACCAGGCTTACCGTTTCGAGCCACGCCGTCAATACCAGGGGGACCTGAGGAAGAGTTTTTTAAGTTTTAGTTTGACACCATGACTTCCTGAGGTAAGTTGATACTTTTTTTTGTAATATTTTTTGTAATTATTTTGTACAATAAACTAAAACATACATAGACAAAACAATAGACAATTTAACATTTCCATACATACATTTCCACAAACATAATGATATCACACTTGCTCAGACCCACATTTTCCCACCGTATCAACACTCATTGCTGTGTCTAATGCTTGTAAAACTCTGCCCCATATAATTTCAAATGGTATTTTTTTTCAATATTTAAATAATAAAGCATGCCATGACTTGAAATATTCAGATAGACGTATTAAAAGTAAACTTACATTGTGAAACTTCAGACTGCCAGCACAGCTTTTTAACTCTGCCCAGAACTTTTGGACTTTACAGCATTCCCAGAAGGCATGAATTATTGAGTCATTATTAGTTTTACACAAGACATGACTCTGCAGTTGTAGTGTAGAATTTGTTAATTTTGTTTTTTGTATAATAAATTCTATACATTTAGATTATTTTATGCTGACTAAGAGTACATTTTCGTTAACTGTAATTGTGTTCATTATGTTCCAACACTCCCTCCATCTTGTGCCAATATCCATTCTTTTTAAGTCTTGTTTCCAATCGTTTATATTTTTTTCTAAGACATTGTCATTGTGATAGACTCTCTGCAAGGTGTTGTATATCTTACCTATCATATGAGCATCTGTTTCTGACTCAAATAGGATTTCCTCAACATTGCTCTGATGTCCAAAAGCGTTCAGGTCGATATTTTGTGATATAAAACGTTTAAATTGCCTTTTTTTAAATCTAACATTCATTTAAATAGGCAAGTCAGTTAAAAAACAAATTCCTATTTTACCCCGGCCAAACCCTCCTCTAACCCGGACAACTGTGTGCCGCACTATGGGACTCCTGATCACCACCGGTTGTGCTACAGCCCGGGATCAAACCAAGGTCTGTAGTGACACCTCTAGCACTGACATGCAGTGCCTTAGACCAATGCGCCACTTGGGAGCCCAATATCATATTTGAAAATGTCTACATTAGTCAGTCCAACATAGTTTTTTCTGTCATTGAAATAATTGTATTTCCTATTACTCTGTCATTTACAGTTTCTATGCCTTTGGTTTTCCATGTGGGCCAATTTATCGGTGAAGCTATAGAAGGATTGTTCCATAGGGGTGTGTTTTTAGGGAGATATTTTGGTTATTGTAGAATTCATTGAATTTTCTTTAATGTTGTTATAATGTTCTTAACTATGAAGTTGTTAATGTTCTTAGCTCCATCCTTTGAAAAAAAGCATGTGAAAAAATTCTGGGGATGAGCATGCCCATCTTCAATATGTACCCATTGTTCCAGTTTAGTGCATTTAACTACATGTTGCAAGTAAAAGCCTTGGGTGGCGAGTTCATACAATTCCATGCCTGGAAGGTTAAAACTTTCCTATTTATTCTATGAGTTTTATTTTTTTGGTCCACTTAAAGGATTGCTGTAGATCATGAGTTATTATATTTATTTTTCCTATTGCCATTATTTCAGTTTTTTCCACTTTAATTTTATATCCTGAGACTTTAGAGTATTCCAAAAATGTTTTTAACAAGGGCAGCATTGAATTTTCAATATTAGTGAGGTACAGTATATCAGGAGATCATCGTCAGATCAGTTTAATTTATATTAATGTTTATCAATACTGATACCTGTTACGTTTGTGTCCTGTCTAATTCTTTCTGCCAGCAGTTCAATTGCCAGTTTAAACAGGAG
This sequence comes from Hucho hucho, assembly GCA_003317085.1. Lineage (NCBI taxonomy): Eukaryota > Metazoa > Chordata > Actinopteri > Salmoniformes > Salmonidae > Hucho > Hucho hucho. The sequence goes on along the minus strand of QNTS01002514.1, from coordinate 20,659 downwards.
GGGGAGGGAGGACATCCCTGGTAATGTATTATTTGTGCATATTTTTGCTTCATGACATTTATATAATATTTGTATAAAATGTATTGTTTTAGCTGGAAAGTTGAATGCTTCCAAAGATCTAAACAGAAAGACGGTCAACAACCTTTTCGTCATCAACAGCCATTATTGATAAATCAAAACTTTTTTTGTGTTTTGTATTATTCTGAAACATGTTCTTGTGTTTGTTTGTGTCTATTTTTAATAAACCCTGTTTGATTAATATGTATCAAGTCTGGTAAGATTTTTGCCATTCTGTTGCTTTTGAGTTTTGTTATTATTTTATTGTCCCACTTTATAAAATGTATAGGTCTGTAATCTGCAGGGGACTCTCCATATTTTCCTGGTTTTAATATAACTGAAATAACAGTTTGATACATGGAACTCGGAAGCATAGAATTGAGTGACATTTGGTATCATTGGAAAAAATAGGGACACTTTGTCCCAGAATATAAAATACAATTCTATGTGAAAGCTGTTCATCCCTGGTGCATTTCTCCGCGTGAATGTTTTAACATTGTCTAATGTTTATTTTTGTGTGATTATATTTTTTTGTGATTATTTTTTATCTGCTGATAGTTTCTTCAAGGTTATTGCGTGTAAGAAGGCTGTAGGATCACTACAATTGTTATTTATTTCTGATTCATATAGATTTTCATAGAAGCTTTTAAAATTGTTATTAATAGCGTTGTTGTTTCTAATTAAATATTTTGTATCCTTATCTTTTAAAATTATAACTGGTTTGGTGTGTATTCATTTTGTGAGGGCTGTAAAGTGTTTACCAGGTTTATTTGCCATTAAATAGTATGCTTTATTTGAGTTTAACCTGTAGTTGTTGGCTCTTCAAAAGTAAAAGATTATATTCCTGCTTAAATTCAGAAATTGAATTTTCTTCTTTACCTAGTAAAGATTTTTTATTGGCTTTTTCTAAGATAGTAATAAATTTTTCTTATATTTAATATTTTGCAGAGTTAGAACTTTTGCAGAGTATGAGATTATTGTTCCCCTAATGTACTCCTTAAAAGCATTGCAAATGATGTCGGGGGACGGTTTTTCTCTGTGCTGTATGTCTACATCTACAGCAGGTTTTCCTGACTCGTCTCCCAGTCTCTGCCGCTGAAAAACATCCCCACAGCATGATACTGCCACCACCATGCTTCACTGTTGGGATGGTGCCAGGTTTCCTCCAGACGTGACGCTTGGCATTCAGGCCAAAGAGCTCAATATTGGTTTCATCAGACCAGAGAATCTTGTTTCTCATGGTCTGAGAGTCCTTTGGGTGCCTTTTGACAAACTCCAAGCAGGCTGTCATGTGCCTTTTACTGGGGACTGGCTTCCGTCTGGCCACTCTACCATAAAGGCCTGATTGGTGGAGTGCTGCATAGATGGTTGTCCTTCTTGAAGGTTCTCCCATCTCCACAGAGGAACTCGAGAGCTCTGTCAGAGTTACAATCGGGTTCTTGGTCACCTCCCTGACCAAGGCCCTTCTCCCCCGATTGCCCAGTTTGGCGGGACGGCCAGCTCTAGGAAGAGTCTTGGTGGTTCCAGTTTGTAATACCTTGTGAATTAAATTAAATATAGTGGCTGGTGGGGAGAGTGGGTCCACCGAGAGACCGAAGTGAGATGAGTGGAGGCACCACACATACTTCAGGGAAGTGTCTGATGCCCTCCCACCTCCCCCGTCCTGATCCAGCGGACAAAGCCAATCTCCACTCTCACCAATAACCACCATTGGGTCTTATCAGTAATGGCAAAAAAGGAATCATAATGACTTGACATCCTCTCCTAATTTGGCCAGAACTGTTATTAATTTTAGAGCATTTTACTGCCTCTGATCTGGCGGACTCACTAAACACAAATTATTTGTTAGAAAATTATGTCTGAGTGTTGGAATGTGCCCCTGGCTATCCGTAAATTAATAAAACACAAAACTAGTGCCATCTGGTTGGCTTAATATAAGGAATGTCACGACTTCCGCCGAAGTCGGTCCCTCTCCTTGTTCAGTCGGCGTTCGGCGGTCGATGTCACCAGTCTTCTAGCCATCGCCGATCCACTTTTCAAATTCCATTTGTTTTGTCTTTGTTTTCCACACACCTGGTTTTCCTTCCCCAATTACTTGTTCATGTATTTAACCCTCTGTTTCCCCCATGTTTGTGTGCGTGATTGTTATTTGTCGGTACTTTTCGTACTGGTAATTTCTCCCATGGTAATTGTATTACCGTTATTTTGGGCACGGCTGTATATTGTTTATTTTGTGCTTCTGAGTAAACTACGTTGTTCACTCATCTCTGCTCTCCTACGCCTGACTTTATGCACCAGCTACACACACCGGCATGACAAGGAATTTGAAATGATTTATACTTTTACAATTGATATTTAAGTATATTTTAGCAATTACATTTACTTGTGGTAGTTAAGTATATTTAAATCCAAATACTTTTAGACTTTTACTCAAGTAGTATTTTACTGGGTGACTTTCACTTTTACTTGAGTCATTTTCTGTTAAGGTATCTTTACTTTTACTCAAGTATGACAATAGGATATTTTTTTCACACCCACACACACACATCCATAGAACAATGATTGACATATAGTACATGCTATATTTCCCTCTTTGTATTGTCTTTCAGTGTCCATGTAGTCCATTGGCATTTGTATCGTTACTTCACAGAGAAGAACAGTTACTTGGGGAAAGTAGAGTATAGATTACATTGGGGGGAGAGGGAAAGAATATTGTCTCAATTTACAATGAGCTGGTCTTAGGCATCACTGTAATTATATATTTTCCCTGCTTTGTCCTCAGTGCAGGGGGGTCTCATCCTTCAACTGGAAAGGTTTCTTGCAGCTTGTTTAGGGCTTTTTTAGAGGCTTAATTTAAACTTTGTTGTCTGGTTTCTACATACTGTATAACCACAGTCTCTACATACTGTATAACCACAGTCTCTACATACTGTATAACCACAGTCTCTACATACTGTATAACCACAGTCTCTACATACTGTATAACCACAGTCTCTACATACTGTATAACCACAGTCTATACATACTGTATAACCACAGTTTTCTACATACTGTATAACCACAGTTTCTACATACTGTATAACCACAGTCT
>QNTS01002513.1:270881-303437 GCA_003317085.1 Hucho hucho | reverse complement strand
CCTGGAAGAGGTGGTCTCCACTGATATATCCCTTAAACAATGTAATATGTTGTCTCCTATTGCCCTGGAAGAGGTGGTCTCCACTGATATATCCCTTAACCAATGTAATATGTTGTCTCCTATTGCCCTGGAAGAGGTGGTCTCCACTGATATATCCCTTAACCAATGTAATATGTTGTCTCCTATTGCCCTGGAAGAGGTGGTCTCCACTGATATATCCCTTATACAATGTAATATGTTGTCTCCTGTTGTCCTGGAAGAGGTGGTCTCCACTGATATATCCCTTATACAATGTAACATTTGGACTCAAAATACCAGATTTCCACAGATTTCTTGGCCAAAGCAAGTCTCTTCTTCTTATTGGTGTCCTTTAGTATTGGTTTCTTTTCACCAATTTGACCAATTTGAAGGCCTGATTCACAGTCTCCTCTGAACAGTTGATGTTGAGATGTGTCTGTTACTGGAACCCTGTGAAACATTTAGTTGGGCTGCAATTTGAGGTGCAGTTAACTCTAATGAATGTATCCTCTGCAGCAGAGGTAACTCTGGGTCTTCTTTTCCTGTGGTGGTCCTCATGAGAGACAGTTTCATCATAGCGCTTGAAGGTTTTTGCAACTGCACTTGAATAACTTAAAAAGTTCTTGAAATTGACTGTCGAATTCTCTTTGCTTATTTGAGATGTTCTTGCCATAATATGGACTCGGTATTTTACCAAATAGGGCTATCTTCTGTATACCACCCCTACCTTCTCACAATTGATTGGCTCAAACAAAAGGAAAGAAATTCCACAAATTAACTTTTAGCAAGGCCTACCTGTTAATTGAAATGCATTCCAGGTGACTACCTCATGAAGCTGGTTGAGAGAATGCCAAGAGTGTGCAAAGCTGTGATCAAGGCAAAGGGTGGCTACTACCGATCTACTACCCTCACCTGCCCGCCCGTCCAGCATCACTACTCTGGACGGTTCTGACTTAGAATATATGGACAACTACAAATACCTAGGTGTCTGGTTAGACTGTAAACTCTCCTTCCAGACTCACATTAAGCATCTCCAATCCAAAATTAAATCTAAAATCGTCTTCCTAATTCGCAACAAAGCATCCTTCACTCATGCTGCCAAACATACCCTCGTAAAACTGACTATCCTACCGATCCTTGACTTCGGCGATGTCATTTACAAAATAGCCTCCAACACTCTACTCAGCAAACTGGATGTAGTCTATCACAGTGCCATCCATTTTGTCACCAAAGCCCCATATACCTCCCACAACTGCGATCTGTATGCTCTTGTTGGCTGGCCCTCGCTTCATATTCGTCGCCAAACCCACTGGCTCCAGGTCATCTATGAGTCTTTGCTAGGTAAAGCCCAGCCTTATCTCAGCTCACTGGTCACCATTGCAGCACCCACCCGTAGCACGCGCTCCAGCAAGGATTTTTCACTGGTCACCCCCAACGCCAATTCCTCCTTCGGCCGCCTTTCCTTCCAGTTCTCTGCTGCCAATGACTGGAACTAACTGCAAAAATCTCTGAAGCTGGAGACTCCTATCTCCCTCACTAGCTTTAACTACTTAGGGAGCAGTGGGGAGCTGAGTGGCACTCCCGACACAACCCGGTGAAATATAAGGCGCCAAATTCAAAATCCAAAAGTTGAATTATTAAACATTCATCAACATACAAGTGTTGCATAGTCATCAAAAGCTCTGATTCTTGGCAATATCACAGCGTTGTCAGATTTCAAAAAGGCTTTACGGTGAAAGCACAACATTTGATTGTTTGAGGATATCCCCTCTCATATTTTATGCATTAGCATAAATCCATAACCAAAGCGGGTCTCATAAAACGCATAAAATCGCTAAGATAAAATCCCTTACCTTTCGAAGAACCTCTCCTGAGGGCTTCCCAAGTGTCCAACGAAGACATCCAATGGTTCTTTTGTTAGAAAAAGTAATTGTTTATGTCCATAAATCTCCGTTTGGTTGGCGCGTTATGTTCATAAAATACAGCGTCCACTCGCCCATTGAACCGTGAAGAGAACGCGTTCAACCTATACCTATACACTTGTCCAAGAACAATCAAACATCATTGATAATGTATCCTTAGGAACACTTTTATGTATATTTACTATAATATTTCAACCGCATTATAAACTGGACGATAGGAAAGGAAAAAAACACAGCGTGCGCGAGCCCGTGAACGCGCCTCCTCTTCTGTTTACATCCGGTGACTAGTTCGAAATTATTCTTCTATTACCATCCAGAGCAACCTAACACCACCAAACACTGTCTAGAGACTGTTGACATCCAGTGGAAGCAATAGGTACTGCAATCTTACTCCCAGATATGGCTGTTTTCAATAGGGAGGGGTTCAAAATGAGGCAATGTGTCAAAAACACTTTTTCCAGGACAGAAATTCCTCGTTTTTTTGCCTGCTTTATCAGTTCTGTTATACTCACAGACAATATTTTAACACTCTTAGAAACTTCAGAGTGTTTCCTATCCAATAGTACTAATTATGTGCATATCCTAGTTTCTGGGCCTGAGTGGCAGGCCTTTTACTTTGGGCACGCCAGACTCTCCAAAACCGACACCTCAGCTGCCGCTCCCTAAGAAGTTAAGCACCAGCTATCAGAGCAGCTCACAGATCACTGCACCTGTACATAGCCCATCTGTAAATAGCCCATCCACCTACCTCATCACCATACTGTTATTTATTTTTGCTCCTTTGCACCCCAGTATCTCTGCTTGCACACTCATCTTCTGCACATCTATCACTCCAGTGTTTAATTGCTATAGTGTAATTATCTCGCCACTATGGCCTATTTATTGCCTTACCTCCCTAATCCTACCTCATTTGCACACACTGTATATAGACTTTTTCTATTGTATTATTGACTGTATGTTTGTGTATTCCATGTGTAACTCTGTGTTGTTGTTTGTGTCGCACTGCTTTGCTTTGTCTTGGCCAGGTCGCAGTTGTAAATGAGAACTTGTTCTCAACTTGCCTACCTGTATTATGACATCATATAGAACTACCTGGTTAAATAAAGGTGTATTATGACATCATATAGAACTAGCTGGTTAAATAAAGGTGTATTATGACATCATATAGAACTACCTGGTTAAATAAAGGTGTATTATGACATCATATAGAACTAGCTGGTTAAATAAAGGTGTATTATGACATTATATAGACCTACCTGGTTAAATAAAGGTGTATTATGACATCATATAGAACTAGCTGGTTAAATAAAGGTGTATTATGACATCATATAGAACTAGCTGGTTAAATAAAGGTGTATTATGACATCATATAGAACTACCTGGTTAAATAAAGGTGTATTATGACATCATATAGAACTACCTGGTTAAATAAAGGTGTATTATGACATCATATAGAACTAGCTGGTTAAATAAACCTGTATTATGACATCATATAGAACTAGCTGGTTAAATAAAGGTGTATTATGACATCATATAGAACTAGCTGGTTAAATAAAGGGGAAATAAAATAAAATAAAAAACTTCTCAAATAGAAAACTGTTTTGGTTACTACATGATTCCGCATGTGTTATTTCATAGTTGTGATGTCTTCACAATAATTGTACAATGTAGAAAATAGTAAAAATAAAGAAAAACCCTTGAATGATAGGTGTTCTAAAACTTTTGACCGGTAGTGAATATATACATATATATAGTGCATTCGGAAAGTATTCAGACCCCTTTAGAGACCCCCCCTCCTCTCAAGCTCTGTCAGATTGGATGGGGAGCATTGCTGCACAGCTATTTTTAGGTCTCTCCAGAGATGTTCGAACGGGTTCAAGTCCGGCCTCTGGCTGGGCCACTCAAGGACATTCAGAGACTTGTCCCGAAGCCACTCCTGCGTTGTCATGGCTGTGCTCTTAGGGTTGTTGTCCTGTTGGAAGGTGAACCGTCGCCTCAGTCTTTGGTCCTGAGCACTGTGGAGAAGGTTTTCAAGGATCGCTCTGTACTTTGCTCCGTTAATCTTTGCCTCGATCCTGACTAGTCTCCCAGTCCTTGCCACTGAAAAACATCCCCACAGCATGATGCTGCCACCACCATGCTTCACCGTAGGGTTGATGCCAGGTTTCCTCCAGACGTGACGCTTGGCATCCAGGCCAAAGAGTTCAATCTTGGTTGCCTTTTGGCAAACTCCAAGTGGGCTGTCATGTATATTTTACTGAGGAGTGGCTTCCATCTGACCACTCTACCATAAAGGCCTGATTGGTGGAGTTCTGCAGAGATGGTTGTGCTTCTGGAAAGTTCTCCCATCTCCACAGAGGAACTCTTGAGCTCTGTCAGACTGACCATCAGGTTCTTGGTCACCTCCCTGACCAAGGCTCTTCTCCCCCGATTCCTCAGTTCGGCCGGGTGGCCAGCACTAGGAAGAGTCTTGATGGTTCCAAAGGCCACTGTTGTCTTGGGGACCTTCAATGCTGAATACATTTTTCTGTACCCTTCCCCAGATCTGTGCCTCGACACAATCCTGTCTCGGAGCTCTACGGACAAAATATTTGACCTCATGGCTTGGTTTTTGCTCTGACATGGACTGTCAACTGTGGGACCTTATATAGACCAATGTGTAACTTTCCAAATCATGTCCAATCAATTGAATTTACCACAGGTGGACTCCAATTAAGTTGTAGAAACATCTCAAGGATGATCAATGGAAACAGGATGCACCTGAGCTAAATTTTGAGTCTCATTGCTAAGGGACTGAAAACTTATGTAAAATAAAGTATTTTTGTTTTTAATTTTATATATATATATATATATATATATATATATACAGTTTTAGTCTAAAGTTTACATACAGCTTAGCCAAATACATTTAAACTCAGTTTTTCACAATTCCTGACATTTAATCCTAGTAACAATTCCTTGTCTTAGGTCAGTTAGGATCACCACCTTATTATGGATCGCCATAATCTATGGACTAAACTTGAGAAATCTGTAGCATTGTGTTGTGTGACAAAACTGTACATTTTAGAGTGACCTTTTATTGTCCCCAGTACAAGGTGCACCTGTGTAATGATCATGATGTTTAATCAGCTTTTTGTTATGCCACACCTGTCAGATGGATGAATTATCTTGGCAAAGGAGAAATTCTCACTAAGAGTGATGTAAAAAAAATTGTGCACAAAATATGAGAGAAACAAGCTTTTTGTGAGTATGGGAAAATGTATGGGATCTTTTCTTTCAGTGTATGAAACAGGGAACCAACACTTTAAAGGTTGCGTTTATGTTTGATTTCAGTGTATACCTATTTCAATAATTGTTACTTTCTTTGCTTTCAGCCCCACGGAAAAGGGGTTGCATGGGGAGAGTTTTCTCTGGTTGCCGGGAGGGAGGGTGAGGGTTCCGGGGGATGATGAGTGACTAGATGCTAGGGGGGTGGGAAGAGGTGGAAAACATGATTTCCGGAAGTAGGGGATGGGTTGGATGGAGACATGTTGGCTCGGTGGGGTTGAGGGAATGGGATGGAGGTTGGGGATTGAGGCCCCAACCTCCCGAGTGGCGCAGCGGTCTAAGTCACTGCAAATCAGTGCTAGAGGCGTCACTACAGACCCTATTTCGTTTCCAGGCTGTATCACAACCGGCCGTGATTGGGAGTCCCATAGGGCGGCGCTCATTTGGCCCATCATCGTCCAGGTTAGGGTTTGGCCGGGGCAGGCCATCATTTTAACTTGCCTCAGTTAAAATATAATTTATTATTACTTACAATTTTTATATGATCAAAAAGATCTGTGCTTTATAGTTATGTAACTTTTGTAATGTTATTTTTTAATGAAAACATATGAACAGAATATGAATTGATATTAATTTAAATATTGTACCTGTGATCACCCCCCCACACACACACACTCAAAAAATGACAAATAATAAAATGAAATTGGTCTCAGCTGTTTTCAATCTGAGAATTCCAACAAACAATTCAATATCCAGTTTTGACAACCGTGGAGAACGCAGGGATAGCATCCAGTTGTGGTCATGTATTTGAGGACCGCCACCAGAGATTAGTTGTAATGTCCCAAAAATCTGTCTTTACATTTTTGTGTTATGATAAGCAGAAACTACGGTGCATAGCTCTGCTTCAAATTAATTCCAATAGCAGATTAATCATGGTTTTGGGTTTGGTAAATGTTTGGAGTTGGCAGAAAGTAGGTCAAGAATTCCAGACAAATTAGTGTATTTCAGCGGACAAGGAAATGTTTATGTGTGATTGACAGAGGTTTCCCTGTACACTGTAATAGATCCAGGCTAGATCTGCGTAGACGTGGGCCTACTCTGGCCAATAGAAACATGGAGGTCAGTTAGGCTTTGTCTCTACATGGGGCCCTGATGGGAGACAGAATAATGCCGCTCAGACCCATGTATTGAGAGAATTGGGCCAACTTTTAGAATGTTGAATATTGTTCTAATTCTAGGCATTCAGTTCCATACCATTATTTAAATATTCCCCATGTAATGTTAATGGGGAGCTAACATGGCTGCCGTAGAATGTTTTAGTGTCATGTAAATGCATCATAGTGCAGAAATCTCAATGTCACAACTCTCTAAATTCAAGGCTCTGATGCACTCTAATCATAGTCTACAGTTTGATAGATGAGGTATTTTTCCACATTTCAGAGCACAATCATGTACGACAATCATGGTGACTTGACATGAAATCCCAACTCTATAGATGTTCTTCTGTATGAAGAATGGGAATTCATGTGCAGTAGTACTTTGAGTGCAGTACTCTGCTGCAAATACACTCCACATTGCCTTGTCAAAATGTGATGACCTATAACATCGACATACAGCCCAATCATCCCCTACCTCTTTCCTTTGATATATAGATGATTTGTCTAACAAAGGGAGTCATGCAGGAGGGGAGGACCTTTTTATTTATTTATTTAACCTTTATTTAACTAGTTAAGAACAAATTCTTATTTAAAATGACGGCCTACCCCACCCAAACCCGGACGATGCTGGACCAATTGTGCGCCGCCCTATGGGACTCCCAATCACGGCCGGTTGTGATATAGCCTGGAATCATACCAGGGTCAATGGTGATGCCTCTAGCACTGAGATATAGTGCCTTAGACCGCTGCGCCACCCGTGGAGCTCTACCTTTGGCCCAAGATGGAAACAGGAGTGGGGGGATATTTGGCTTGTATGGAGTTACAGTGCTCCCTATGGGCCCTGTGGCCTGGAGCTGGTAGTAGGGGAGAGGGGGACGAAGGGGGGAAGAGGGGGATGGTTGGGTTCTCTCCCCCAGCCTCAACGCAAAGGAAAGCTTTCTTTCCATCTCTCCCTTTTCTTGCTTTCTTAACTCCTTTACCCATTGAACCCTCACCTGGCCTCCCCCTTCGCCGCGCTCCTCCCCCTCTCTCTACTGCGCGCATCATTGAGGACCCGTAGGGTCAGTAGGAAGGAATGGTTGCAGCAGAGAATGTTGAACTCTTAAAGCAGCAAGGTCGACCTCGTCCAACCCCGGCCAATCCACCCAGGTCCCTGTAACACCCCAGCGATGAGAACACCTGCTGCTCTGTGTCACAACCCCGAGAAAGAAATAGGCAGTGATTTGAAATGAGGATGAGGGAGCGAAGCTACACTGCTGAATGTCCTGTGAAATTCTACGGTCAAGAGGAAAGTTTACTTCAAGCTAGCAGCTCTTTGAAAAAACACAATGATTTGTGAGCAAGTTAGATTTTTTTGATTTTACTATTTCCTGTGATGGTATCCCTGCAATGCAATTACCACCCAGCATTAACACTGTAACAATCCACTCAGCGAACAACACTGGCTCTTTCTTATGACCAAAGTGGAGCTTTCAGTGTTGTGTGGAGCTTTCGGTGTTGTGTGGAGCTTTCGGTGTTGTGTGGAGCTTTCGGTGTTGTGTGGAGCCTTCGGTGTTGTGTGGAGCTTTCGGTGTTGTGTGGAGCTTTCGGTGTTGTGTGGAGCTTTCGGTGTTGTGTGGAGCTTTCGGTGTTGTGTGGAGCTTTCGGTGTTGTGTGGAGCTTTCAGTGTTGTGTGGAGCTTTCAGCCCTGTGGATTCAGTTCACTTTCTATCCCTTTTAAGGGTTCAGTCATAGAAATATAATCTAGAGTCATTTGAATACAACCTAGTTTAGAATCTAGTATGGAGTCACACTATTTCTATGGAGTACTGTCTTGTCTTCCAGTTTTTTTTTTATACAAAACTTTACAAACTCACTTTTCATTACAATTGCACATTCAGTCCTGGACTAATCGCCTTGGTTAAGGGTCACTGGTGATGTCAGAATGAACTCTCAAACTTTTGTATACTTTCATCCAGTAGTTTTTTAAGTGGTGCTCACGAGTCAAAAGTGGTCCCTGTTTTTTCTGTACTATGTCATCAAATTTGTGTACTACGTCATCCATTTCATATTATATGTTTTGTCCTGCATTTTTTAAATATTTTTTTTTGCAATTGGTCTGATATTTTACGAATTCAATTCGTACTTTATGTTAGAAATGTGTTGTGCTTAAGATCCTGGAGTGCATCTTTATAGAGGGATCAGGGTGCATAAAGAAAAACGAGAGTACAAAGGATGCTGAAGCCCTCCTGCACTAATCTGGATGAAATTTATGTAGCTGAATGGTTGCTCTCAAAGAGAGGCTTTATGTCAGTGGCCTTACACACAGTTTTCAGGCCATCCGCACACTGGATTTTTTTTTCGTCAGAGAATTTTGAATGGAGACAAAACTTTTTCAACTTTTTCAACAACGGATGATGGTTGTCGACAAAAGAACGCACAAAAGGTCCGCCTTCTCATGCATGTACTGTTGATGGACCAAAAACGCACAATGATGTGAGTCATAAATAATTTAATCCGTGTTTATGCGTCTGAGTGTGGCCGTAGCCTCATCTTTCATTACAAACATATTAGACCAGAGAAATACATCACGTGTCGTAAATATACTGCCTAATCTGACTCACGCGTAATAAAAAGGTACAGGACCACTGAAACAAGTAAATAGATTGTAGCTAAAGTCTTGAATATTTGCCCTTTCGTAACATTCTCAGACTTGGAGCAGCTTAACAAAGCTTTAAATTGGCTAAACAAGTGCTTAAGAGATTCAACACAACAGAGCCATTACAGAATGAACACAATTAGGCTAAACGTCATTAACAGAAAGCAAACCTGTCAAGTAAAGTTGAGAAATACAACATATTTCCAACACAACATTGAAATCTGTGGTGCTTTCTCTGTAACACTGTTCGCTAGAAATTAATGTTACGCATACAGACGTGCGTAGTAATTTCTGTACAGTGGAAAGGAGCCTACTTAACCCTGTTCTCCTTTTCCTCCAAACTCTGTTTTCAGTTTCACTTCCCCATATATTCATTGTTTATTTTCTTAAATTCCTGATATTTCATTGCCCTGAGAGCAATTGGTTTGTTTCCCCTGTAGCAGGTAGAGACCATGGTGAGTGAGAGGCTAATGAACGGGGGTCATTGAACACAGCTCAAATCAAATCAAATTTTATTGGTCACATACACGTGTTTAGCAGATGTTTTTGCGTGTGTAGCGAAATGGTGTGTGTGTGTGTGTGTCTGTGTGTGTGTCTGTGTGTGTGTCTGTGTGTGTCTAGTTGTCAGGATAACCTGATGAATAAGGACTGACTTCATTAACATCAACAATGTGAGTGAGGGGGTGATACGACGCTTTCCTTTTTCAAACAACGTCTAACACATCATCAGTCATCCCGTGCCATCGAAAAACAAACAGAGGGAAAGAGTGACCCCGAGAACGCAAAACGCTGAAACCGGAGTCATTTTTTTAAATTTCCTTGTTTGCGAACCAGAAACCATTTGGTTTCATGGTCGTGTTGCTGTTCCCAGGAGGCCCCAGCGGTTACCCAGAGCTGAACCACAAGCCCCCAGCAGGCCAGGCAATTTACCCAACTCCACTACACTTCTCGCTGGGCATCTGGGAGGCATTAGTCTCTGAGAAACGCACCCTTCCACTCCACCATATTACATCTACTGTGTTTTTGTGTTTTTCCACATTATAATTACATGACATTTTCTTTGTGAGTATGATTAATGTTGAGGATATGGGCTTTTACGAGTAATGTAACAGACGTAGGGTTGATTGCATGTAAAGTGCAGGCAGGCAGCACAGGAACAAACACTCAACACCATGTATTTGGACAGTGAAGCATGTATGTATGAAAACAGATAAGAAAATACCCTCAAATAAAATGTTACAATCTGTTCTGTTGCCTCATATGAAGCATTTGATCTAAAATCCAAAATGCTCAAGTATAGAGACAAAATTTTAATTGTACACTTCTTTGTCCAAATACCTAGGCCTGTACACAATCGTTGTGTGTGTGAACTGTTTCAGTCTTAGATTTCCACCATTGTTTTTGTGAGCTTCCATGGCCTGGTGCAGAGCAAGTTAGACTTCACCTAATAAAATGGTTGCTGAATTGAGCACACAGCCATGCAATCTCCATAGACAAACATTGGCGGTAGAATGGCCTTACTGAAAACTCAGTGACTTTCAAAGTGGCATAGAATACCACCTTTCCAACAAGTCAGTTCGTCAAATTTCTGACCTGCTAGTGGTGCCCCGGTCAACTGTAAGTGCTGTTATTGTGAAGTGGAAACGTATAGGAGCAACAACGGCTCAGCCGGAAAGTGGTAGGCCTCACAAGCTCATAGAACGGAACCGCCGAGTCCTGAAGCGCTTGGCGCATAAAAATTGTCTATCCTCGGTTGCAACACTCACTACCAAGTTCCAAACTGCCTCTGGAAGCAACGTCAGCACAAGAACTGTTCATAGGGAGATTCATGAAATGGGTTTCCATGGCCGAGCAGCCGCACACAAGCCTAAGATCACCATGCGCAATGCCAAGCATCGGCTGGAGTGGTGTAAAGCTCGCCGCCATTGGACTCTGGAGCAGTGGAAACACGTTTTTTGGAGTGATGAATCACGCTTCACCATCTGGCAGTCCGACAGATGAATCTGGGTTTGGCGGATTCCAGGACAACGCTACCTGCCCCAATGCATAGTACCAACTGTACAGTTTGGTGGAGGAGGAATAATGGTCTGGGGCTGTTTATCATGGTTCGGGTTAGGCACCTTAGTTCCAGTAAAGGATTTGTTAAGATCGGTGTGGAAGAACTGGCCTGCATGGAGCCCTGACCTCAACTCCATCGAACACCTTTGGGATGAATTGGAATGCCGACTACGAGCCAGGCCTAATCGCTCAACATCAGTCCCCGACCTCACTAATGCTCGTGGCTGAATGGAAGCAATTCCCTGCAGCAATGTTCCAACATTAAGTGGAAAGCCTTAATGCCCCTAATTTTGGAATGAGATGTTTGACGAGCAGTTCTCCACATACTTTTCGTCATGTAGTGTATCAGGGGGTTTGGGCTCGCCGAAGAGAGACCTGTGATGAATCCATGTGCTGTATTAAAATGAATTGAATAAAGTGTTGAACTTCTTCCATCACCTTTCTCTGGCTTAGTTAGCCACTGACTACACTTTAGCTAGCTAGTTAGCAGAGCAGTAGATCAAACAATGATGTTGTATTACTTAGCCTAGATAATTGTTTGTACAGCATGTCGACTTTGATGTCCGTTTCTGACCTTATGGCATTTTTCAAGGATGAGCATAAGAGCATTTCAAGGGGAGAAGACCACTAGAAGTCTGGCCATGTCTAAAAATGCAGCTATAGTAAGGGGCAAGTTAACTGTTTGGTCAGGGCCAATATGAGGGATAAAGTTGATCCTGTGTCGGTGGGTGTAGCTATTAAGTTAAGTTTGAGCATCTTATTAATAATATGTGTTCTATTCAGCTGTCAACATTCTACAAGAAAAGAGACACTTACGTAATGATATAATAATTAACCAGGTTACCCCGGATACCAGACTTAGATGAGTGATAACTCAGCTCTAGAATGGTGTCATTGATGAGAATTAATCAAAAATCGTACTGACATTCAAAACTGACTTTGTTTAGACATCTAGCCTGTATTGTAGTTGCATGACCAGAGACAAATATTCAAAGGCACAGTATTTATTTATTCAGAGTGGTACATGCATTCACACATTCTTGATTTCTAGGATTGTGATTGATATGTCAAGTGAAAAAATCCCAAGTTATCAATAAAAAGTTTATGGAATGGCATGTCTCCTTGAACCAGGGCCAGAACAACCGTTACCCTCCCTATCATCCCTGTCTGTACCGGACATTTAAAAAAAAACAAGGGCACCTGGGAAATGCAGGCATCATGGCATGGTACTGTTTGTGGAGTAGCAGGAGGCTATACAGCAGGCAACAGTTGGACAGCGGACCAACCCCAACTGGCACACCATGAGAAGAGGGAGGTTGACGGCCAGATATTATGCAGCAGTGGTTAGGGCCAAGTGCGTTAGTCATTGGATGGGGTAATGAAGAAGATGCCATCAAGGCCTTCAAAATGACTTCAGGGATAGATGTGCATGAGTCAGGGCTTTGGGTCACAGGGTCTGAGATCTCGGGTGTCTCACTGGATGGTTTTGTGGGCACCACAGCAGTGGTGGAGGTCAAGTGTCTCTATAGTGAAAGGGACCTTATTATTGAAGAGGCAGTGAAGTCGAAGGATTTCTATATCAAGGTTGGAGGGTCTTACCGACTCCGTGAAGAACATCCTTAACCTCTTAATGGCACGAGGTCCAAGGTCAGCTCCACATCACTGGAAGGGACATCTGCTTCTTCGTTGTGTGGACCACCAAAGCCTCCATCACCATCCCCATCACCATCACCATCCCCATCACCATCACCATCCCCATCCAGCGTGACGACTTTGGGAATTTTTATCTGTGATGTTTAAATATGTCTTACCCCCAGAGTGAGAGAGAGTACATCACTTCGAGCAGATCTCCTTGAATGGGGTGGTGTTGATCATGCACTGCTTCTCGTGGGGTGAGCCTCATTGTTTGTTTTTGTTTCCCAAGCAACAGTCTGGATCTTCCTCTTCTGCCATGGTGGATGAGCTACTGTACCTTTTCTGGTAAATACAGGGCCATTTCTCTTTCCCAACAGAAAATGGCAGCTGCTGACACAAGTGTTGTCACTGTGGTTTTCAGTCTGCCCATTTGAAAGTTACTAGCTAGCTAAGTTTATTACCAAAATGGTAACATCTATATTAAAATACCATAACCCACAGACTTGACTAATATAAACTGGACTTTGGTCTATCTGTACATCTAAAATCCTACTATGTGGATGCGACATTTCTGCTGGGATTGGAGAAATTATCTGGAATGCTCAACTAGATGATCAGGACAGTCTAGGGTACTATTTGCTCGAAGAGGTGAAGTATTGCGATGAACTATATGACTGTACTTCTGATTCTAATTCTCAAGAGGAAAGTTAAAACCCTCAGCCGTGAGGTCACTGAGGAGGACCAACAGTGATAGGGAGATTGTCTGAAAGGGACTGACATGCAGGGATGGAACATAAGGATTTTGGGCACTGGCCAGCAGACCACGATTTCTACTAGCCCGGGTAACATTCAGGTCCTAAATCTGTGGAATGCAAAACTTCACTGCTCTGTCAGGCTAGTTTGGCATATTTTCTACTAGCCATTTCCCTGTTGTGTCAGGCTAGTTTGGCACATTGTCTACTAGCCCAGTCTGAAAAGTATTAGCCTCAAGCTAACTGAATCTACATCCCTGCTGACATGTATAACTGACTTCACAGGTTATTTGATTAGTAATGTACAACAGATGCACTCGTGGAACAAAACCGGACTAGTGGAACAAGTCCTTTGTGAGCTAGGTACAGTAGCCAGCTAGTTAATGTTAGCTCACCGTCCTTGTAGTCATTTTTTCCACATGGTCGATATTTAGAGATATTTAGCTATCTAGTTATGTTAGTTTGTTGTTTGTGTAGTCAGACTCCACGAGCTGGTGACATGCTAGCTAGTCCACTAGGGCAGGGATATTTAACGTTAGCTAGTAGCACTAATCGCTAACATTAGGCACATTCACTGGCATGTCACCACCTGTTGGGAAAGTGACTACACCAAGGTGAGATATGGTGCAACGTTTGATTTAACCAAAATAGCTTGTTAGCAGCTCACAAACAGGACTTACCTTATCACACAGCTCCAGCGATGCCTCTCGCTTACAGAGGTTGGAAAACAATAAAATGGAAATGTATGCTTAATGGAGTAATTGTTACAATCCAGTACATAGCACAGAACCATCCTTGCTTCTGATCGACAGAGAGAGGTTAGCTAGTTAGCTACAAAGGCCAGAGGGTAATTCAAAATATTCTAGTAATAAAAACAATGCTAAGGTAGCTAGCTAGGTAATTTGACAAATGCAAAAACATAATACACACGAGAAATACACAATATCAATTATTTACATGAGAATCTAAAAAGGCTATAATATCTACTTGCTAGGTTACTTGATACTTGTCGATGAAAGTTTGCACGGAGAAATGTGGAGGGTTTTTCCCCACACTGAGCCTTGAGTGAGAACGTCAAAGCTTGCGACAGGATGTGTAGTTCTGTATGATTACATTAGCCACATTAGCTAATTAGCATTTCATTTTGGGGGGGATAATTACAGGTGACTATATTGATCAAAGTTCCCTTGTCCGAGAGAGATTTAGACAGTTATCAAAACGTCACGCCAGGGTGAGACTACACAAAACACAGACCTTATGTGAAGTAGCTCTAAAATCCCCTACAGAAAAATGAATTGTGGAAAAACGATTGGAACCATTTCTGGGTTTTACCGCTAGGTTTTATGGGTATTATGACTCCTACTGTGGTACTCAATTGATATCAATGTCTTGATTTACACAACGTTTGAGTTACAGGACGTGCGTGGTTGATGATTCAGTCCTAGGACAGCGTTCAAAGGAAAGCCTACAGACCAGAGCAGTATTTATACAGTGGTGCAGTAGTAGTAGTAATACCAAGTAAAGGAGCTCTTCCAGCAGAAGGCCATTAGTAACAGACGGGTAAACAGAGACGTATCTTTCTCTCTCCCACCAGGGCCAAGGCCCAGTGGGGGATTCTGTGTGTGTGTCAATGTGTGTGTGTAGGAGTCTTCCAATGCAGACAGCATGTTTGTGGGTGTTTGGAGTGGGCCTTGGCTTGTCTCAGTGGTGCATGTGTGCGTTGATGCTTAAAGTAACTCAGTTCAGCTGTAAATCCTCTGTGAGTCCCCTTGGCTCTGACGGTGACCACAAGCCTGTTTGTTCTGTGTCCATGTCTCACAGTGGGTAAAACTCCCCAGCACACCCCAACTATTGATAAAACCATAAGGCAGCATGTTGTGCTTGTACCGAGTCCCATGTTCAAAGTACCTTCCACTCTCCCACCCTTCCACTCTCTCCCTCTCCCTCTCGCCCCCCCTCTCTCTCTCTCTGGTCTGAGCCCAGTCTGGGTTGTGGCTAGATTGAGTAAAACTACGAACCAAATGTTGCACTGTAGCATTTTAGCTAACCCTAACCGTAACCTAATTCTTCTAACCTACTACATGAACCTGCTGTGTTACGACTCTTAACCTGCTACGAAAAGTCACTTCTGTCCATAGCTGTACTCCATGTAGCCAAAACCTCCAGTCTGTTGGTGGCTGTGGTGGTGGCCATGTTGCGTTGTTTGCTCTGGATCTTTATAACCACAGACACTTCCTGTGGTTAATCAGGCTCCCCACAGGAGAGAGAGGGAGCAACACGCAGGGGTTAAACACACACATAGGGTGTTTCTCAATATGCATACCACCGTGCTCCACACTCATGCTATTTATTTTATATTATATTATATTTTTTTTTACACCAGATACAAACACACACAACTTACAGATGCACACAAACAACAACATCTTATCTGCCCAGACCAGCATGCTCACACACCCATCCCTAGTACCTGCATTATTGTTTGCAACTTTGCCTTAAATTGTACCAATTTGATATATGTTATTTGAATATTTAGATCATAAATCATTCAATTTTTCCATTGTATTAATGAAGGTGAATTGATTGATTTACAAGTTTTTAGTATACGATTTTTTAGATGAGTGATGAGAAGAGAATCGTCCAGCCCACTGGGTATCTCACTACACCCCCATATGCCATGTCTTGAAATACACAGACGGATTAAAAGTATGTTTACATTGTAATATTTCTGACAGCAAACTTCCTAGCTCCACCCATAATTTGACTTCATAGCATTCACAGAAAGCATGAATTATTAAGTAATTGTTAGTTTTATACTTAATACATGAGTCTGCCGTTGTGCTGTCGAATTTGTGAATTCTGTCTCTTGTATAATCAATTCTATATATTAGTTTATATTGGATTAAGCGTACATTTAAGCTAACTGTAATGTCATAAGTTATACTCCAACGTTCCCTCCATCTTTTGCCGACATCAGTTATTTTTAAGTCTTAGTTCCAATAGTTCATATTTTTTTCTAAGAGATTGTCATTGGATAGGCTCTCTGCATGATTTTGTATATCTTACCTATGATATGAACATCCTTTTCTGACTCAAATAAGATTCCCTCAAAGTTGGTCTGATGACCAAAATATTTAAAATCGTAATTTTGTGGTATGTAACTTTTGAGTTACATGTCTTTGAAAATATATATTGGTCATTCCAAAATGTTAAATTCTGTCATGGAAATAAATGTATTTCCTGTTGCCAAGTCATTTACGTCTTTAGTTTTCCATGTGGACCAACTTATCGCGTGAATTCTGAAAACCTATCCAAGGATTGTTCCATAGGGTTGTGTTTTTAGGGCGTGATATTGGTTCCGGTAGAATACGTTTAATTTTCTTCCATGTTATGGTGTTCTTAACTATTAAGTTGGTCTTAGCTTTATCCTTTTAAAATATACATGTAAAAAGATTCTGCGGAATAGCACATCTTCAAAATGTACCGATTGTTCCTCGTTTTGTGAATTTAACTATATGTTACAAGTTAAAGCTTTGGCTAAGACGTTTATACAATTCCAAGTCTGGAAGGTTAAAATTAAAATTGGAGTAAACTAATAAACAACACTTAGGCTTCTACCTTCAGATTATACATCTTATACACTTTTTACAGAAACAATCTATTTTACAATAGTTATATTTTGTTTGTTTTTAGTCCTTCCTCTATTTCTGATGTCCATCCAGTTTGATTTCTATTTGTAACTGTGCTATTTCACAACATTTCTGAACCTATAAACATTTTACAGATCCTGTATATTTTACATTGGTTATGTTGTTATTAGTCCCACCCTTCAGCTCCATTCAACCCCTCTCATCTGTCTCTTAACACCATCCATTTGGGATTTCTATTTGCCAGATATTTGTCAACTGTGCTGTGATGCTTCACAAAAGTACTGAACCTTTCTATTCTCATAGCTTCTACAAATTGTCAAGTTTATTTTGCTAAAATGATTATATTATTGACTATGGCTTTTCAAGTCACCCAGTATTGCTATCTGCAGCATTAGTTCTAGGCAAATGTTGCAATTCTTCAGCCATTCCTGGACCTGTGACCAAAAATGAGCTACATATGGACAATATCAAAATAAATGATCTAATGACTCTGCCTCCTCACAGCAAAATCTGCATAGCTAGGAAGATTGTATCCCCCATATATATACACCATTCTATTGGTTGCAAGAATTTTGTATAGTAATTTAAATTGAAAAATTAGAAGTTTTGAATCCGGCGCTGTTTTGCGTATCAATTCATGAACCATGTGCCATGGAATGGGTACATCGAAAACCTCTTCCCATGTCACGTCCAGGCCTGAGAAGACAGGCTGGAGTGTTTAGTCTTGTTTTTGGTGTAGGGTTTTTTCTGTTCTAGGTTATATATTTCTATGTTGGGGTAATGGTTCCCAATTAGAGGCAGCTGAGTGTCGTTACCTCTAATTGGGAACCATATATATTTTTGTAGTTTTCACTTGGGGTTTGTGGGTTATTGTTTGAGCATAGCTTGTTTTTATGTTTAGTTGTGTTCAGCTTCACGATCTTCGTTACGTTCGTTTTGTTCCAGTTACGTGAATAATAAAACATGTATACTGGATACCTCGCTGCGCATTGGTCTGTCCCTGCAGGAGATCGTGACATCCCAACTATTTTGCAATTTATATGGCACAGCTGTCAGTTTTTTGGTCCTTAAATGAAATTGGTATATCATTTCATTTATCACACTTTCTTTAACCATTTATGTTCTTTAATGCAGGGCCGACATACAAGTTCCTTACTTTTTTCCCCTTCTACTTGCCTCTTCCATTTTTGTGGTAATGCTGCAATGGGGTGGGGTAATTGGTATTATTGAAAATATATACAAAGACTTTGGGAGCCATGCCAGTTTTTTACTGGTAAGATTTATGGGAAGATTGCTCATTTAATTAGATATCCTTTCATATTGTTTAGTAATGGAATAAAGTCCTTTATTTGTTGTCACTTAAGCATCCTAAGTATTTTGTGGTCCACTTAATGGATTGCTGTAGATCGTGAGTTGTTATTTTTACTATTACAAAGTTTTTTTCAAAATTAATTTTATTTGCTGAGATTTGAGTATTCTGAAAATATTTTTAGCTAGGTGGGCAATAGTTTTTAATATTGGTCAGTTATGAGGTCCTCTGCAAATAAGTTTAGTTTATATTCACATTTACCAATACCTGCAACATTTGGGTCCTGTATAATTATTTCTGCACGCGGTTCAATTAGTGAAAACAGGAGGGGGGGGGGGGACATCCGCATGTTGTGACCTTTCTAAAACAATTTAATCAGAATGTAATATTTGTTACATTTCTTATTTAACTTGGAAAGTTAAACGCTTCCAAAGTTGAATAGAAAAGGCCATTCAAGATGGTCGAATGCCATTTCGGCAACAGTGTCACAAACCGGCTCAAAGTTCATAACAAAAAAGGGTGACAATGTGGAGATAATAAATATATTTTGATATTGCTTAACTTAAGTAAACTAAATACAATTAACAAAGTGTGTGTAGTCAGTAGTGTAAGTGAGTGGTTGCGTACATAAATGTGATAATGAGGTGTTGAAAGGTACCAACGCAAACAAACAAAACCACCACAAAAAATGCCACAACCAAAATCTGTGTCTGCATGGAGAGAGTCTCTTCAATGAGTGGGGAAAAGGTCTATTTATCCTGGGACACACCCGGGCCCAGGTGTTTCCCATGTCACTGACGACCCTCCCGGCTCCGCCCACCAGCATCCTAATAAGGAAACA
Organism: Hucho hucho; assembly: GCA_003317085.1. Lineage (NCBI taxonomy): Eukaryota > Metazoa > Chordata > Actinopteri > Salmoniformes > Salmonidae > Hucho > Hucho hucho. The sequence goes on along the minus strand of QNTS01002513.1, from coordinate 284,190 downwards.
AGAGCAAAGAGAGAGAATACGGCAGACAGAGGGAAGGTAGTCACCCCCCCATAAAACAGTGGACCAACAAGTACCCCAGAACAACGTACTAGCCTCTGCGTCCCAAATTGACCCCAGCCCTCAGCGCACAGGAAGCAACATTTAATAGGAAAGAAAAAAAATGAGACCAGAAGGGAACAGACAGGAGCGACAGAACAGAACAATACCAAACAATGATCAGTCACGTAAACATTCAGGAACAGGGTACACAAGAGAGTGCATCAACAAGCTCCAACAAATAACATCTCAGGGTCCCACTCACCAAACACTGGCAACAGTAACACAACAGAATTGTTGAGACGTTTATCTCAATCATAGTGTTCAGTGATCAACAGCTGCTCTTCAGTACATAATTCCAACAGTTCCTCCGATGGAAAGCGAATAAACTCGTCTACATTAGACACCATAGTCCGAAGTAAACAAAATACTAGCTCTTCCCCTCTGCTGAGCACACCAGACCGGACCACAACCAGAGAAAGGACAATCACACTGGTCACCACAGAAGGGAGGCGAGATACATGTGGAGCTTCCCCAAAACCTACAATACCTCAACTCCAGTTTTCGTGCAGACCCGCTGTGGGTAATTACGCACTGTAGCCCTAGGGCAAGGAAGAAAAAAAACCCAGCAAGCTGGCAGATTCCCCCCAAGCCACGGATGTGCGGCAGAGACAACTGCTCAGTCCACAGACACTACAAAAAAAACAACCATTCCCAACATATTCCAAAGTGAAACGTCGCTAAGCCTATCAGGGGAAAAGGCTATAACTCCAGGTAGTAAGTGTCACTACCCTACCCAAATCTCCCACTGAGGTACACAGCCGAGTGTACTCACCTCCTTGGACCGATGTCCCAACAGCGAGAAGAGCAAGAGTCTCCAGCCTGGGCAGGGGCCTGGAAACTAACCAATGTACTCTCTCCAACACAGCACACCACCAACTATCCACCGCAGTGGCAAGTTTACCAAACAAACAAAGGCAACCAACACTGGGCCTACCAAACACCACAACTCAAAAGCTGTAACAAAAGTCACAAACAAACCACCTACAGAGTTCTCAAACTCCACATATTCTCCCAAACACACACACACACACACACACACACACTAGTAAGCCCAACGACACTATTATTAGGTCATTCAGATTTCAACAAAGTGCTATACGCCAAAATGTCTAGGAACCTTATGATCCCAGACGAGCCCCCACTTGCCATGAAACGGCTTGAAGTTCGTAACAAAAGGGAGACAACATGGAGATAAGTAATATCAAAATATATTTAACTTAAGTACATTAAATACAATTAACAATGGTGTGTGTAGTCAGTAATCAGTAGCGTAAGTGAGTGGTTGCGTACATAAATGTGATAATGAGGGTTGTTGAAAGGTGCCAACACAAACAAACCGGCCGCAAACAAATAACAATAATTGCCACAACCAAAATCTGTAAGTGTGTCTGCATGGAGAGAGTCTCTTCAACAAGTGGGGAAGAGGTCTATTTATCCTGGGACACACCCGGGCCCAGGTGTTTCCCATGTCGCTGATGACCCTCCCGGCTCCGCCCACCGGCATCCTAATAAGGAAACAAGAGCAAAGAGAGAGAATATGGCAGACAGAGTAGGAAGGTCGTCACAACAGCCATTATTGAAAAATCTATATCTTGTTTTTTTGCATATTAACTTCTTTGGGAGCAGCGCACGAGGTGACCGTTTTGGAGAGCCTGGCGTGCCCAAAGTAAAATGCCTCTCATTCAAAAGTGTTAACATTTTGTCTGTGAGTATAACAGAACGGATATGGCAGGCGAAAACCCGAGGAATTTCTGTCCTGGAAAAAGTGTTTTTGACACATTGCCTCATTTGGAACCCCTCCCTTATGAAAATGCCCATATAAGGGTATATGAATGCAGTACCTATCGCTTCCTCTGGATGTCAACAGTCTCGAGAAAGTGTTTTGATTCTTCTTAGCAGCTTTTAGATTGTAGAAGAAGACGAATAAGGAAGTGGCCACACAGATGTCAATAGAAGAAAATGCGCGTTCACGGCTGGCGCGCTCTGTGTTTTTTTCCTTTCTTATCGCTCAGTTTATATTCCGGTTGAAATATTATACAACATATACATAAAAGTGTTCCTAAGGATACATTTACAATTATGTTTGATTGTTCTTGGACAAGTTTATAGGTATAAGTTGAATGAGTTCTCTTCACGTTTCAATGGAGGAGTCGACGCTGTATTTTCTCATTATAACGCGCCAACCAAACGGATATTTATGGATATAATACATTACCTTTTCTAACAAAAGAACCATGGATTGTCTTCGTTGGACACTTGGGAAGCCCTCAGCAGAAGTTCTTCAAAAGGTAATTGATTTCTTTTCGCTGTGAAATGTGTTATGTGTGAACCGTGAAGGCTTATGAATTTATGGTAATGGGAAAAATATGTGGGGTGCTATCCTCAAACAATCAAATGTGGTGCTTTTGCCGTAAAGCCTTTTTGAAATCTGACAACGCTGTGATATTGCCAAGAAGCAGAGCTTTTGATGACTATGCAAGACTTGTATATTGATGCATGTTTAATAACGCCCCACCGCTCCCTAAGAAGTTAAACTGAAACACCTATTTATTTGTGTCTATTTTTAATAAACCCTGTTAAATTTATATGTATCAAGTCTGGCAAGACTTTTGCCATTCTATTGCTTATAAGCTTTGTTAGTATTTTATTGTCACAATTTATGAAACGTATGTGTCTATAATCAGCAGGGGACTCTCCAGATTTTCCCGGTTTTAATATAATTTAAATAACTGTTTGATACATGAAACTAGGAAGTACTGAATTTAAGAGACATTTGTGTAAATAGGAGTGCTACTTTGTCCCAAAATGTGATCGACCACCTCAATTTGGTTTTATGTAGCAAAATTTGAAATTGTGTTTTTCACATTAGATAAAAGTAGAGACTAGAAAATTACATATCATACACTGCAGTTGAGGAACAATGGGAAAGTAATTCTGCTTTGAAAGTTGATAAACTTGCAACCCCACTTTTGAGAAAATGCCCTTGAATATTTTGGAGCACCTACTGGAAAGCTCTTCTTTGTCTACACCCATTCAACATTGTTCACACCCTCTTAAAACCTCTTAAGGATCGGACCCTTTTTTACAATTTTCACCTAAAATGACATCCAAATCGAACTGCCTGTAGCTCAGTCCCTGAAGCAAGGATATGCATATTCTTGATATCATTTGAAAGGAAACACTTTGAAGTTTGTGGAAATGTGAAATTAGTGCAAGAGAATATAACACATTAGATCTGGTAAAAGATAATACAAAGAAAAAAAAATGTTTTTCTTCATAATCTTTGAAATGCAAGAGTAAGGCCATCATGTATTATTCCAGGTTAGGCAAAACTTAGATTTTGGTCACTAGATAGCAGCAGTGTGTGCAACGTTTTAGACTGATTCAATGAACCATTGCATTTCTGTTCAAAATGTTGTATCAAGACTGCCCAAATGCGCGTAATTGGTTTATTAATACATTTTCAAGTTCATAACTGTGCACTCTCCTCAAACAATAGCATGGTATTCTTTCACTGTAATAGCTACTGTAAATTGGACAGTGCAGTTAGATTAACAAGGATTTGAGCTTTCTGCCCATATCAGATATGTCTATGTCCTGGGAAATGTGCTTGCTACTTACAACCTCATGCTAGTCACATTAGCCTACGTTAGCTCGACCATCCCACGGGGGGGGACACCGATCCTGTAGAGGTTTTAAGCCTTTGCCCTACCAATCTCTTTAAGGATTCACATGAAGCTAGTAGTTTAGCTAGAGGCCATGAAGCTAGTAGTTTAGATTTCAAGACTAAAAGTGGTAAAAGTACTGGTCTACAATAGGGAAAACCTCCAGGTAAAAATACACTTTATCTAGTCCTTGGCCTGGATCCTAATCTGACTCTGGTGCAGGTCATGTTGTTCTTCACTTTACCGTCTAAATAAAATGTATGTTTATTTGTCACATGCACAGGATCAAGGATGTGTGAACGGCACAGTGAATTTGTGACTTGCATAGTAGCAGTATCAAAAACAGAAAGTGTCCAGATAAAAATATTTTATTTATATTTTATAATTATTAGATGACGCTTACCCGACACACTTGAACTTGTAAAAATATTTAATGGATTGCAAAATCAAATGCTTCTAACAGAAAGAGTAACTTTAACAAGATTAATCAAACAAAAATCGATATTGTCATTAAGCAGCCTCCAACGTCATTTTAGAGAATGTGACAGTACATCCAACCTCACCAGCCCAGGACCTCCACATCCGGCTTCTGTACTTGGGACCAGCCACCCAGACAGCTGATGAAACTGAGGAGTATTTATGTCTGTAATAAAGCCATTTTGAGGGGAAAAACTTATTCTGATTAGCTTGGCCTAACTCCCCAGTGGGTGGCCTAAATGTGGAATGCCTGTCATTGGTTAAGTGCACAGTCAACACTTTCTTGTCCTTTCAAAGTAGAAGTTCACCCATCTAACTCCATTTTATGAATCTATGAATCAAATATCTATTAACTAATTGATTAATAGCTGCCTATACTGTGCCACAGTGCCAAGATAAAGTACGATTTCTCAATTGATGCATAAGATTTAGTGTGTATTGACTTATTAATGAACTGCTGTTACTGTAAACGGTTAGCTGACTGATCCAGTGCATACGGAAAGTATTCAGACCCTTTTTTTATATTTTGCAATATATATAAAAAATTAAAAACAGCAATATCTTATTTACATAAGTATTCAGACCCTTTGCTATGAGACTCGAAATTGAGCTCAGGCGCATCCTGTTTCCATTGATCATCCTTGAGATGTTTCTACAACTTGATTGGAGTCCACCTGTGATAAATTTAATTGATTGGACATGATAAACTAAGCCATGAGGTTGAAGGAATTGTCTGAGGAGCTCTGAGACAGGATTGTGTTGAGGCACAGATCTACGGAAGGGTACCAAAAAATGTCTGCAGCATTGAAGGTCCCCAAGAACACAGTGGCCTCCATCATTCTTAAATGTAAGAAGTTTGGAACCACCAACACTCTTCCTAGAGCTTGCCGCCAGGCCAAACTGAGCAATCGGGGAAAAGGGAGAACCAATGGTCACTCTGACAGAGCTCCAGAGTTCCTCTGTGGAGATGGGAGAACCTACCAGAAGGTCAACCATCTCTGCAGCACTTCACTAATCAGGCCTTTATGGTGGTGGCCAGACTGGAGCCACTCCTCAGTAAAACGAGTTTGCCAAAAAGCACCTAAAAACTTTCCGACCATGAGAAACAAGATTCTCTGGTCTGATGAAACCAATATTGAAATCTTTGGCCTGAATGCCAAGTGTCACGTCTGGAGAAAACCTAGCACCATTTTTCAGTGGCAGGGACTGGGACACTAGTCAGGATCGAGGGAAAGATGAACGGATTAAAGTACAGAGAAATCCTTGATGTATATCTGCTCCAGAGCGCTAAGGACCTCAGACTAGGCTGAAGGTTCCTCTTGTAACAGGACAACGACCCTAAGCACACTGCCAAGACAATGCAGGAGTGGCTTCGGGACAAGTCTCTGAATGTCCTTGAGTGGCCCAGCCAGAGGCTGGACTTGAACCCGATCAAACTTCTCTGGAGAGACCTGAAAATAGCTGTGCAGCGACGCTCCTCATCCAGCCTAAAACAGCTTGAGAGGATCTGCAGTGAAGAATGGGAGAAACTCCCCAAATACAGGCGTGCCAAGCTTATAGCGTCATACCCAAGAAGACTCAACGCTGTAATCGCTGCCAAAGGTGCTTCAACAAAGTACAGATAAAAGGGTCTGAATACTTATGTAAATGTGGTATTTCAGTTGTACATTTTTTATAATTTTCAGTTTCTAATTTGTAATAAGTGTGCAAAGATATCTAAAAAATTGTTTTTGCTTTGTCATTATGGGGTGATGAGGGAAAAAAATGATTTAATCCATTTTAGAATAAGGCTGTAACATAACAAAATGTGGAAAAAGTAAAGGAGTCTGCATACTTTTCAAATGCACTGTGTATCCTAGCTACCAAACTAACCATTGGTAATCTTATTCAATAATGCCATACAGCCAAAACAACAGTATATATTGCTAGACTAGAGATATGCCCAGTAGCCTGTGCTTAATTTGTAAACCGGGAACAAAAAGTGAGCGCAAGAAGGGGGTGACCTGGGGAGCTCGGAGATACCGGAAAGCATGAGAAAAAGAAATGAATGCATTTCATGCAATTCTACATAATTTTACATGGCTGGAACTTACAGCATTTTAACTACTTTGCAGATATGAAACAAACAGACAATCATAATGTCAGTCAAACATTTTAAATCCCCAGTTTAGGCTGCAAAACCAACTTAATAACAGTTTTAAAAAATATGTTATATTTGACTCAAAATTCCATGACGTTATTGGCAGAATAGATGTATGCAGATCAATGCATGATTAAAACAATTAACCAATATATTTCTTGGTAGTACAAAACATATTGCTATCAGGTTGTACATCACAGGCCTACATTGTTTGCTGCCTCCACCCATTCGGGGTGCACTTTTTCAGTATCAATGACTCAATATTTTGAACAAGGACGGACGACTGGAACTAAGACTGGGAATGTCAATACAATTAAACTAGCAAAGGGCAGTGATCACAAGTCAGTGATAATGTGGCTAATAGGCTAATGCACATGTGTTAAACACAAGGCCCGCAGGCCGAATAGGACACACTAGCAAGTATAAATGAGCTGAGTCACCTACTTTCTGAAATTACAGCCTGATGTGTTCAAATTCAATTGCGCTGCTTTCGTGTGTCCCGTTTACAAAGTGTACAGACACATCCCTCAATCCTAGCTAGGCTACTAAAATGTTGCTGTCTGGCTTTGGTTTTTAAAGCTTGACAATGAATAACCAAAAAACGAAACACCATGCAAAAGAGAAACATGTAGGCCTATTACAGCAACATTTGAGCAGTAGCCCCATACGGCCAAAACCGCATTCAACCGCACCATGCAGTGCAAAAAAGTGAAAAACATGTTTTAAATGCCAATGTTACAACAACCTATAGATATGTTTTGTTACTTGGAGTTATTAAATTATTTTTATTAGGGTCACAGCATATTATGCACATCTGCAAGCATAGCAGCAAATGCTGGACAAATATTGTTTCTCTCTTTTGTTTTAATATGTTAATGCTATATACAGCATCCTATGTACGTAAGTTGACATTATAAAGGGCATATTTTTTTCTTATAAAAAAATGGCCAGTCTGGGTTGCTAGCTAGCTAGATATGCTGAACTTGAACGACTGTTGTCCTCAGTTAACATATCTCTTAGTTGGCAATCAAATGCATTTGGCATCGATCAAATGGGCGGGCAGGCAAGCAAGTTCCCATTCAGTTGTCAAAACGTGGGTTGGTATAAGCATGGGGGCAGCAGGTAGCCTGGTGGTTAGAGCGTTGGACTTGTAACCGGAGGGTTGCAAGTTCGAATCCCAGAGCTGACAACGTAAAAATCTGTCGTTCTGCCCCTGAACAAGGCAGTTTACCCACTGTTCCCCGGGCGCCGAAGGCGTGGATGTCGATTAAGGCAGCCCCCCGCACCTCTCTGATTCAGAGGGGTTGGGTTAAATGCGGATTTCAGTTGCAGGCATTTGGTTGTACAACTGACTAATAATGGTGACTTTGACTTTGCATGCATTGGCAGGCAAGCTGCAGAAGAAAGAGCAGGCTACTATTCCCAATCATTTTATCAGTGCAATCAGAGTTGACCTAATGTTTTTAGTTAGATTTAAGCTGATCTCGCTCTGGATAGTATTAGTTGTTGATCTTTTTGATGTGCATATGCAATTGAGGGAGAGAGAGCCTACCTTTTCATGCTTGATCAATAGGACTGTAAAGTTCCCAAATGTAAGAGGACTCCCGTGGTTTTTACATATTTGCAGAAATCCATTCAGGTGTATTTTGTGTCTTTTGGCAAATGTATTCTGAGGATCTAAAGTCATGCTGCCTGTAAACACACAGTCCAGTTCAAAGTGAATGATGGCAGGTCCTACTGCCTATAAACACACAGTCCAGTTCAAAGTGAATGATGGCAGGCTCTGAGTGGCTGTAGCTCTGAGTGGCTATGGCGCACGGGTCTGCGTAGACTCCAGTCCTAGACAAGACATATGTTTTTATAAGGTTTTATTTACTGCAGTGTCTATTAATTGTCCAAACGTACGGCCACTTTCCCACTCTATATTTCTATAGAATTTTCACAAATGCCTTACTATACGAAAATGATCATATCTAAGTGCTTGCAAATAAAGTGTCCTATTCTTCCAGTATAGTCAGCACCTCCACGCCGTTAGTCAGCACCTCCACACAAACTTTGTTCTGGGTGTGCGCCAGCTCATGTTATTTTATTTGGTGTCCAGTATATGAACAGATTTCATATTGGTAAAACGCTGGCAGGTCCACTTTAAAAACCTGCTGTATGTAACATATTGTTGCTTGGAAAATAAATAACTGTGACTCTGGAAGACAACACAATGATGTTGGTTTCCAACATTGGGTCTGTTTTCCTAAAGAAGTTAAATCCGCTTAGTGTTTTGTTTCCTTTCCATGATACTGACAAGTATCACGATACCGGTATTGTCCCGGCCCTACTATGAGGTCGAAATAATACTCTGAAATAGTGAAAATTATGATAATATACTTTTTCCTCCTTTTTTTTTAACAATGTGTGCAATTTCAGCCTGTTTAGGTGGGATGGATCTTTTGGCCCACGTCATGACTTCACAATGTGATCTGATTATAATAGACCAATGAATGTTCATCTGGGTAAATGGTGGGATCTAGACCATGCTATCAGCCAATCAAGTTTGTGTATGTAAATATCTTAAAACATGTTTCCTAACACCCACATGTTAAGAGCCATTCAAGGGCCAAGAAGGCTCAGGGAAATAAATTACAACAAATGTTTTTCGGCATTATTTTCATTAAATAAACACACACACTGATTTATTATACATACAGTGATTATTTTTTTTTTAAATACACAGACTGCATGGGGCTTTAATAGCTGTCAAATGCTCTGTCCTTGGGAGAATCTCAATTGCATTTCCTTGATTCGTTGCATACTCTTTCCTCGCCTCCTTCTCAAAACCCATTGGATGAGGTCAGAAGTCCTTCCCCTCTCACCTTCTTATCTAATGGGGTTTGAGAAGAAGGGAGAGAAGACATGAGGAATCAAGGAAATGCAACTGAGATTCTCCTCTTGTTTTTCCTATTCCTCACCTCCCTCTTAAAGCACAATGGGGGAGAGGAGTGATAGTTCCTCCCCTGAGGCCACAATGCATATTCAAGGAAAGGCAAGGAGCAGAGGAAACAAGTACAGAGGAAGCAAGAATTTGATGGCTAGTTTTCAGGCACAGACTCACACAAACACAGTGCTTGAACAGTTTACTGATTATAATGATTTAATTATTGGTTGTTATTATTATTGTCCATTTTGTTGACAGAATCCATTGTATTTTATTATTGTATCAACTATTAAAACATAGAAATGCTGTTGGTTATTATTTAAATTCTTCAGGAATGTTTAGCATGGCTATAAATGATGAAGCAGTTGACTAAAGCACAAAAAGACCAGGTAACTAGGCATGACAAAGAAACGTGGTGTCCATGTTTCTTGTGACATTTTGTTGTTGCTAGGTGGAGTTATGGTCTCATTGTGCCTACCTAGACTTGTATTCCTGTAACTACACATGGGAAGCTGTAAGACAATCATATTTAAATGTATATCAAACCATTTTGCAATTTGACAAATAAAATTAGATTTGATTGGCCCCTTTATTTATAGAAAGACCCACAGACACATACAAACATGTGTATGCAAGCACACACACACACTCTTTATCACTCTGGCACATGTAAGCATGTAAGCACACCCAAAAAATAAATGTTCTAAGTGTGTCAGTGCTTGCCTTTTGTGTACATTTGTTTAAAACTACTTAGGGAGTAGCGGCGCGGTGAAATGTAAGGCGCCAAATTCAAAATCCAAAAGTTGAATTATTAAACATTCATCAATATACAAGTGTTGCATAGTCATCAAAAGCTCTGCTTCTTGGCAATATCACAGCGTTGTCAGATTTCAAAAAGGCTTTACGGCGAAAGCACAACATTTGATTGTTTGAGGATAGCACCCCACATATTTTCCACATTAGCATAAATTCATATCCAGCGCGGGTCACACAAAACCCATATAAGAGCTAAAAAATATCACTTACCTTTCNTTAACTACTTAGGGAGTAGCGGCGCGCTAGCGGGCCACTCCCGACACTACCCGGTGAAATGTAAGGCGCCAAATTCAAAATCCAAAAGTTGAATTATTAAACATTCATCAATATACAAGTGTTGCATAGTCATCAAAAGCTCTGCTTCTTGGCAATATCACAGCGTTGTCAGATTTCAAAAAGGCTTTACGGCGAAAGCACAACATTTGATTGTTTGAGGATAGCACCCCACATATTTTCCACATTAGCATAAATTCATATCCTGAACGGGTCACACAAAACCCATATAAGAGCTAAAAAATATCACTTACCTTTCAAAGAACTTCTGCTGAGGGCTTCCCAAGTGTCCAACGAAGACATCCAATGGTTCTTTTGTTAGAAAAAGTCATTTATTATATCCATAAATCTCTGTTTGGTTGGTGCGTTATGATCAGAAAATCCACCGTTGAGTTGCCCATTGAACCGTGAAGAGAACACGTTCAAATTATACCTATAAACTTTCTACAAACAAATCAAACATCATTTTTTATGTATCCTTAGGTATCCTTTTATGTATATTTACTTTAATATTTAAACCGGACGATAACATGAACAATAGGAAAGGAAAATAATGTGAGGCGCGCTCACAATCTCGCGCCCGTCAAACGTTGTAAACAAAAGTGGTCCCTTCACTACTTCCTCTTCCTATCTGTTCTGCTTAGTGCTAGAGCTTCCAGACTCTGTATAAAGACTGTTGACATCTAGTGGAAGCCATAGGTACTGCAGTCTCAGTCCTACATAACATTGTATGCAATAGGCACCTTGGAGAAAAAGGTCATCTACAAAAAAAACTGCAAATCCGGATGGATTTTCCTCGGGTTTTCGCCTGCTATATCAGTTCTGTTATACTCACAGACATTATCTTAACGGTTTTAGAAACTTCAGAGTGTTTCCTATCCAATAGTACTAATTATGTGCATATCCTATTGTTTGGGCCTGAGTGGCAGGCTTTTTACTTTGGGCATGCCAGACTCTCCAAAACCATCACCTCTGCTGCCGCTCCCTAAGAAGTTAAGTGTTGAGTGGAGACATGCTGCAGTTTATGTTTGTGTGTGTGCATCAATATCTGTTTCAACTTTCCCTGTATTTGTGTGTGTGCATCAATATCTGTTTCAACTTTCACTGTATTTGTGTATGTGCATCTATCTGTTTCAACTTTCACTGTATTTGTGTGTGTGCATCAATATCTGTTTAAACTTTTGCTGTATTTGTGTGTGTGCCAGAGTGATAGAGGAAGTATATGTGCTTGCATACATGTGTTTGTGCAGTGTGTATATGGGTCTCTACAGTGTGTGTTCGTACAATGCATCTGTGTTCTCACAGCAAGATGTCTGACATCAAATACTACAAATATTTGCTCCCGCCACTCATTTCTTGTGACTACTAAGACTTTGGCATTGAATACTCTTGGTTGGAGGATAATTAACAGAGTGGTGTATTGTTCCACATGTCAACTATCTGTTATTCTATGTGATCCTCTCATAACATTCTTGGCTTCTAGCACCTCAGCACCCAGCTGCTACCCACTAAGGTATGCAATGCCGCAGACCACCTACCACACTGCGTGGTAAAGGAGCACTTTAAAAATAAGCCACGCGGGAGATGGCCCAGTATAATGCTTTAACAAACAGAGATGTGTATGTTGGAAATAGGAACGGACACAATTAGCTCTGGTGCTGGAAGATAGAAGCCATAGTATGGAGTAGAAAGCGAGAAAGGGGGGAGAGAGATAGACCTGGGCTTGGTTGTTGCTGCTACACATGTAGGATCTTAATTTGATCATCCTGTTGCAGGATAACTTTCCTAGTGTATTTTTAAAAGGCTACTGAAGTTTGTGATTTACAATTTGACTTTTCAGACTTGATTATCCCTTACGAAAAATGTATCAACCTCTACAAAAATGTCCATTATAATCCACATAATAATCCACATTTCCTGTTGCTGCAGGATTCTTTTCCTGCTGTAGCAAACTGGCTCAAATTAAGACATTTGCATTTGGAGCTCGTAGAGAGAGAGTCATATAAAACCACATCTCTGCCCAAATACCAGCTGTGATGGCCGTCCGGTTCAGCCACACACACATAAAGGAAGCCTTTATTAAAGCCATCATTGTGATCTGTCAGTCATGAAGTATAAGTCACGCAAACGCAAGTGCACACAAACGTGCGCAACGACACAAACAAGCATGCAAACACGCACCCACACACACACACACTCTTATGTGATCACTCATTGAGTGTTCGACAACTCAAGACTCACTACGCAAGTGACAAGGACTACAGACTTTCTGTTCGATTGAACGTTAGAATGGGCAAAACGAGTGACCTAAGCAACTTTGAGTTGTATGATCGTCGGAGCCAGGCGCGCCGGATCCAGTATCTCAGAAACGGCTGCCCTCCTGGGCTTTTCACGCACGACAGTGTCAAGGGTTAACCGAGAATGGTGTGACAAACAAAAAACATCCAGTCAGCGGGCAGTCCTTTGGGGCGAAAACAACTCGTTGATGAGAGAGGTCAAAGGAGAATGGCAAGAATCGTGCAAGCTAACAGGCAGGCCACAAACCATCAAATAACGGCGCTGTACAACAGTGGTGTTCAGAACGGCATCTCAGTCCAACAGTGGTGTTCAGAACGGCATCTCAGTACAACAGTGGTGTTCAGAACGACATCTCAGTATAACAGTGGTGTTCAGAACGGCGCTGTACAACAGTGGTGTTCAGAACGGCTCAGTACAACAGTGGTGTTCAGAACGCCGCTGTACAACAGTGGTGTTCAGAACGGCATCTCAGTACAACAGTGGTGTTCAGAACGGCGCCGTACAACAGTGGTGTTCAGAACGGCTCAGTACAACAGTGGTGTTCAGAACGGCGCTGTACAACAGTGGTGTTCAGAACGGCATCTCAGTACAACAGTGGTGTTCAGAACGGCG
>QNTS01002513.1:251050-270157 GCA_003317085.1 Hucho hucho | reverse complement strand
GTACAACAGTGGTGTTCAGAACGGCGTTGTACAACAGTGGTGTTCAGAACGGCATCTCAGTACAACAGTGGTGTTCAGAACGGCGCTGTACAACAGTGGTGTTCAGAACGGCGTCTCAGTACAACAGTGGTGTTCAGAACGGCGTTGTACAACAGTGGTGTTCAGAACGGCGTTGTACAACAGTGGTGTTCAGAACGGCATCTCGGAACTCATAACTCGTCAATCCTTGTCATGGATGGGCTACTGAAGCAGACGACCACACCGGGTTCCACTCCTATCAGCTGAAAACAAGAAGAAGCGGCTCCAGTGGGCACGCGATCACCAACACTGGACAATTGAGGAGTGGGAAAACATTGCCTGGTCTGACGAATCCCGGTTCCTTTTTTGTCATGCTGATGACAGAGTCAGGATTTGGCATAAGCAGCATGAGTCCATGGATCCATCCTGCCTGGGACAGGCTGGTGGAGTTGATATACTGGTCTGGGGAATGTTTTCCTGGCACACGTTATGTCTCATACCAATTGAGCAAGAAACATTTCCGACACTTTGTAGAATCCCTTTCCTGAAGAATTCAGGTTGTTCTGGAGGCAAAGGGGGGTCCGACCCATATCTAGATGGCTGTACCTAATAAACTAGCCGGTAAGTGCTGCTACCAGACTTATTATGATTTATAAATACTGCACAATTTAAACACTTGCCACCCATTCCCCCCCTTCCCCAAAACGTGTAAATATTGGAGTATAGATTGTGCCTTCCTGTATTATACTTATGCTAAAAAATATATATATTCTATTGAGCCATTTACTTTATGTTCATATTCTTATATTTTTTTTAAATTTCTTATTGTTGTTTGTTGCATTGTCGAGAAGGAACCTGCAAGCAAGCATTTCATTGGACGGTGTATTTATCCCGCACATACAGATGCAGGTTAATCATTTCAGCCAGTTAAAATGCAGCAACAAGAAACGTGTCTCGTCTGCTCCTCCCCTCCGGTGTATGACGTCACCAGAGTACTAACCACCGGTCCTGGGATTCATCATTACGCACACCTGGCACTCATCATTACGCGAAACTGTGAATCATTATGATTCACACCTGGACTCCATTACCTTGCTCATTTCCTCCCCTTTATATGTCACTCTCCCAGGTTCGCTCACCAGTTGGTATTGTTCTTGTGTCTCGGCGCACTGCCTTATGTTAGTGCCGTGTACTTGGATTTGTTGTTTTATTAAAACGTTTCACCTGCTTCCGACTCACAGCCCCATCATTACAGAATACCAACTCAAAATATGGAAGCAGCAGGACAACTGGACATCTCCCAGACGATCAATAAACAAGGTGACCACCATCGTCAACTCCATGATCAGCTGGCTCAACTGGGGAAGGCCATGGAAGAGGTTCTCTGCAGTTTACAACGTCTCAACAGCGGAGGATATTCTAGAGCCAGTCTACCCAACGAGTCAGCACACCAGCCCATTCAGCAACCCGCTCAGGTCAGCGATGCCTGTCTATCCCTCCCGGCGAAATATGACGGTACGTGATGTTACAGCCCCTGAACCAGGAGTGAGTATTCCATCTACTGCTCTTCCTGTTAGACAATTTTTAGTACCCATCACTTTGGCTGACTGTCCCTCATGCCCTGTGTCTACAGCTTCAGTGGATTCCGGCACCGTGGGGAACTTTATGGATCAGACCCTTGCCTCCTCACTCAATATTACTACCTACCCGCTCTCCTCTCCTTTTCCGGTTCAAGGTCTTGACAGTTGGCCTCTAGGATCCGGAAACATCACACACATCACCCAACCACTCACCCTCACCGTGGAGCCCAATCACCAGGAAAACATCACCAGTTCACAAGATCATCCTCGGCTTACCCTGGTTTCAGCGCCATAAACCTACCATATCATGGTCAAGGATGAGACTCACTGACTGTGCCATTGACCTGTTTTCCGGTGCTACACCTCCGCGCAGATGCATCTACCCTCTGTCAGTGGCTAGGACCCAGGCCATGGAGGACTACATTCAAGAGGCGCTCCAACAGGGTTTCATCCGCAGGTCCACTTCCCCTGCGTCGGCTGGGTTCTTAGTGGCCAAGGAGGGAGGATTAAGCCCTTGTATCGATTACCGTGAACTCAATGACATCACCACAAAGTATCGGTACCCTCTCCCTGCTGGTGCCGTCAGCCATCGAGCAGCTCCGTGGGGCCCGGTTCTTCACCAAACTGGACCTGCGGAGTGCCTACAATTTGCATCCGGGAGGGGGATGAGTGGAAGACAGCGCTTAGCACGGTCACTACGAGTACTTGGTTATGCCCTTTGGCTTAGCCAATGGTCCGTCAGTGTTCCAGGCATTCGTCAATGAGGTGTTCAAGGACATGCTCGGACGTCAGGTGATTGTGTACACCGATGACATCCTGATCTTCTCGACCAACCTGGAGGATCACATCACTCACGTTCAATCAGTCCTGAAACGCCTCTTGGCTAACCCCTTGTTTGTCAAGGTGGAGAAGTGCCAATTCCACCAGAGGGCTGTCTCCTTCTTGGGCTACCAAATCAGCCCGCAGGGACTGAGGATGGAGGACAAGAAGGTAGATGCGGTTAAGTCATGGCCAGTCCAAACCACCATAAAGGGG
The DNA here is from genome assembly GCA_003317085.1 of Hucho hucho. Taxonomy (NCBI): domain Eukaryota; kingdom Metazoa; phylum Chordata; class Actinopteri; order Salmoniformes; family Salmonidae; genus Hucho; species Hucho hucho. The sequence continues at coordinate 267,524 of QNTS01002513.1, read as the reverse complement.
TTACAACAGTTTTTGGGGTTTGCCAACTTTTACCGCCGCTCCATCAGGAACTTCAGCCCTGTCGCCACACACTTGTACACCTCGACTCCATTACCTTCATCATTTCCTCCCCTTTATGTCAATCTCCCAGGTTCACTCACCAGTTGGTATTGTTCTTGTGTCTCGGTGTATTACCTTATGTTAGTGTCGTGTTTTTTTTTATTTTTTTATTACGTTTCACCTGCACCTGCTTCCAACTCAATTTTCTTTAGGGCAAAAGAAGTCTGAAGTTTAAATTTCTAAGTTGAAATCACAAATGTCAGAAGCCTTTTTAAACTCAAAATCTCAGCAACAGAGTGATCAAATTAAGATTCTACATCTGTATGACTAATAAAATTTGAAACACACACAGGCCCTGTATATTTATTCTGATTCAGGTCACATTTTGAGGACTGTGGCCTGACAGCACTAACAACCCCAGTGTTTGTTTATTGGTCTACCCCGTTGTAATGGCAAAGAATTGGATGCCTCTAAAAGGACGGGATGGATGGACCAGTGTGTCAGAAGGGTAGGTCTGTGTCGCTTGGTTCTGCTAGGGTTACTTTCTATGAGGAATGAAAGGGATACAGTACAGTGAGGGAAAAAAGTATTTGATCCCCTGCTGATTTTGTACGTTTGCCCACTGACAAAGAAATGATCAGTCTATAATTTTAATGGTAGGTTTATTTGAACAGTGAGAGACAGAATAACAACCAAAAAATTTGACCCCTCTGCAAAACATGACTTAGTACTTGGTGGCAAAACCCTTGTTGGCAATCACAGAGGTCAGACGTTTTTTGTAGTTGGCCACCAGGTTTGCACACATCTCAGGAGGGATTTTGTCCCACTCCTCTTGGCAGATCTTCTCCAAGTCATTAAGGTTTTGAGGCTGACGTTTGGCAACCCGAACGTTCAGCTCCCTCCACAGATTTTCTATGGGATTAAGGTCTGGAGACTGGCTAGGCCACTCCAGGACCTTAATGTGCTTCTTCTTGAGCCACTCCTTTGTTGCCTTGGCCGTGTGTTTTGGGTCATTGTCATGCTGGAATACCCATCCACGACCCATTTTCAATGCCCTGGCTGAGGTAAGGAGGTTCTCACCCAAGATTTGACGGTACATGGCCCCGTCCATCGTCCCTTTGATGCGGTGAAGTTGTCCTGTCCCCTTAGCAGAAAANAAAAATGTTATAAATTGATTTGCATTTTAATGAGGGAAATAAGTATTTGACCCCTCTGCAAAACATGACTTAGTACTTGGTGGCAAAACCCTTGTTGGCAATCACAGAGGTCAGACGTTTCTTGTAGTTGGCCACCAGGTTTGCACACATCTCAGGAGGGATTTTGTCCCACTCCTCTTTGCAGATCTTCTCCAAGTCATTAAGGTTTCGAGGCTGACGTTTGGCAACTCGAACCTTCAGCTCCCTCCACAGATTTTCTATGGGATTAAGGTCTGGAGACTGGCTAGGCCACTCCAGGACCTTAATGTGCTTCTTCTTGAGCCACTCCTTTGTTGCCTTGGCCGTGTGTTTTGGGTCATTGTCATGCTGGAATACCCATCCACGACCCATTTTCAATGCCCTGGCTGAGGTAAGGAGGTTCTCACCCAAGATTTGACGGTACATGGCCCGTCCATCGTCCCTTTGTTACGGTGAAGTTGTCCTGTCCCCTTAGCAGAAAAACACCCCCAAAGCATAATGTTTCCACCTCCATGTTTGACAGTGGGGATGGTGTTCTTGGGGTCATAGGCAGCATTCCTCCTCCTCCAAACATGGCGAGTTGAGTTGATGCCAAAGAGCTCCATTTTTGTCTCATCTGACCACAACACTTTCACCCAGTTGTCCGCTGAATCATTCAGATGTTCATTGGCAAACTTCAGACGGGCATGTATATGTGCTTTCTTGAGCAGGGGGACCTTGCGGGCGCTGCAGGATTTCAGTCCTTCACGGCATGGTGTGTTACCAATTGTTTTCTTGGTGACTATGGTCCCAGCTGCCTTGAGATCATTGACAAGATCCTCCCGTGTAGTTCTGGGCTGATTCTTCACCGTTCTCATGATCATTGCAACTCAACAAGGTGAGATCTTGCATGGAGCCCCAGGCCGAGGGAGATTGACAGTTCTTTTGTGTTTCTTCCATTTGCGAATAATGGCACCAACTGTTGTCACCTTCTCACCAAGCTGCTTGGTGATGGTCTTGTAGCCCATTCCAGCCTTGTGTAGTTCTACAGTCTTGTCCCTGACATCCTTGGAGAGATCTTTGGTCTTGGCCATGGTGGAGAGTTTGGAATCTGATTGATTGATTGCTTCTGTGGACAGGTGTCTTTTATACAGGTAACAGACAGAGATTAGGAGCACTCCCTTTAAGAGTGTGCTCCTAATCTCAGCTCGTTACCTGTATAAAAGACACCTGGGAGCCAGAAATCTTTCTGATTGAGAGGGGGGTCAAATACTTATTTCCCTCATTAAAATGCAAATCAATTTCTAACATTTTTCACATGCGTTTTTCTGGATTTTTTGGTTGTTATTCTGTCTCTCACTGTTCAAATAAACCTACCATTAAAATTATAGACTGATCATTTCTTTGTCAGTGGGCAAACGTACAAAATCAGCAGGGGATCAAATACTTTTTTCCCTCACTGTATAAAACTCTATAAACCTTGACCCTTTACATATACCGTTCAGTGTTAACTTCATGGAAGGGTGCATTTTTTTTTTTTTAAGTACTCAAACAGAGGTTCACACACATACTATGTGGACATAGCCTGCTTCTTTCCACCCCGTTGTATCTCATCGCTCTCTTCTAAACACACACATGGCCAGAGCTATATTTAGGGATGGATAAATGACTGGAGGGGTGTGGGTCGCTGGCACATCTCACTAAAGTCCTTTTCAGGCAGCAATGCTGAGGACAGAGCCTGACAAATGTATGCTACATGAGGGTATGTAGGGGCCAGGGACATTTGAGGGGAGGCCTGGTGAGTGATCTGTGGTGAAAGTGACCTGTCTCCTATGAGAGAGTCAGCCAACAGTCAAACGAGTTAGACTGTTACTGGACACTCATGTTCAGTGTGTCAGCATTATCAGAGTTATGAGTCTATCTTCCACTTTTAGAGAACATTGCCATAGATGCACAGCAAAACAGACCTGAACTGAGACGCCTGACGTGAAACATTTGGATCAAGGAGAAGTGGCAGCAGGCCTCAAGTTGTCCAGGCTCCCAGATTACTATGACCTTCTAGGAACTGAGTGACCAATCACAGTCTAGATGCTGATGACCACTGATTAATGGAAGCTGGTGTCCTTTACATTGGAGGATGGGCTCATTGTATTGGCTGGAATGTAATGAATGGAGACTGAGCGGTATCAAACACGTTTGACAGCACGGTTGATACCCTTCCATTCGTTCCATTTGAGCAATCCTCCCACAATTCACTGCAACTGACATGAGTGCTATGGCATCAAAGCAAATTTTTAAAAATGGTCTCATACTTACTTTAAGAGCCCCTAACCAACAATGCAGTTAAAAGAAATACGGATATGAATAAGAAATAAAACTAACATTTAATTAAAGAGCAGCAGTAAAATAACAATACCGAGACAATATACAGGGGTGTACCGGTACAGAGTCAATGTGCGGGGCACCGGTTAGTTGAGGTAATATGTAAATGTAGGTATAGATATTAAAGTGAATATGCATAGATGATAACAACAGAGAGTATGGGGGGGGGTGCAAATAGTCTTGGTAGCCATTTGACTAGATGTTCAGGAGTCTTATGGCTTGGGGGTAGAAGCTGTTTAGAAGCCCCTTGGACCTAGACTTGGCATTCCGGTACCGCTTGCCGTGCGGTAGCAGAGAGAACAGTCTATGACTAGGGTGGATGGAGTCTTTGACAACTTTTAGGGCCTTCCTCTGACACCGCCTGGTATAGTGTTCCTGGATGGCAGGATGGCAGGTCCTCTTTTTCCTGTAGTCCACAATCATCTCCTTTGTCTTGATCACATTGAGGGAGAGGTTGTTGTCCTGGCACTACACGGCCAGGTCTCTGACCTCCTCCCTACAGGCTGTCTCGTCACTGTCAGTGATCAGGCCTACCACTGTTGTGTCATCGGAATACTTAATGATGGTGTTGGAGTCGTGCCTGGCCGTGCAGTCATGAGTGAGCAGGGAGTAAAGGAGGGGACTGAGCACGCACCCCTGACGGGCCCCTGTGTTGAGGATCAGCGTGGCGGATGTGTTGTTACCTACCCTTACCACCTGGGGGCAGCATGTCAGGAAGTCCAGGATCCAGTTGCAGAGGGAGGTGTTTAGTCCCAGGGTCCTTAGCGGTCATCCCCCTCTTCAAAGGGGGTGACACTCTAGACCCAAATTGCTATAGACCTATATCCATCCTGCCCTGCCTCTCTAAAGTCTTCGAAAGCCTAGTTAATAAACAGATCATTGACCACTTCGAATCCCTACCTTCTCCGCTGTGCATTCCGGTTTCCGAGCTGGTCACGGGTGCACCTCAGCCACACTCAATGTACTAAACGATATCATAACCGCCATCGATAAGAGACATTACTGTACAGCCGTATTCATTGACCTGGCCAAGGCTTTCGACTCTGTCAATCACCACATCCTTATCGGCAGACTCAACAGCCTTGGTTTCTCAAATGATTACCTCGCCTGGTTCACCAACTTTGCAGACAGAGTTCAGTGTGTTAAATCGGAGGGCCTGTTGTCCGGGCCTCTGGCAGTCTCTATGGGGGTGCCACAGGGTTCAATTCTTGGGCCGACTCTCTTCTCTGTATACATCAATGATGTCGCTCTTGCTGCTGGTGATTCTCTGATCCACCTCTATGCAGACGACACCATTCTGTATACTTCTGGCCCTTCTTTGGACACTGTGTTAACTAACCTCCAAACGAGCTTCAATGCCATACAACACTCCTTCCGTGGCCTCCAACTGCTCTTAAACGCTAGTAAAACCAAATGCATGCTTTTCAACCGTTCGCTGCCTGCACCCGCCCGCCCGACTAGCATCACTACCCTGGACGGCTCTGACCTAGAATACGTGGACAACTACAAATACCTAGGTGTCTGGCTAGACTGTAAACTCTCCTTCCAGACTCACATTAAACATCTCCAATCNGCCTTGGTTTCTCTAATGATTGCCTCGCCTGGTTCACCAACTACTTTGCAGACAGAGTTCAGTGTGTTAAATCGGAGGGCCTGTTGTCCGGGCCTCTGGCAGTCTCTATGGGGGTGCCACAGGGTTCAATTCTTGGGCCGACTCTCTTCTCTGTATACATCAATGATGTCGCTCTTGCTGCTGGTGATTCTCTGATCCACCTCTATGCAGACGACACCATTCTGTATACTTCTGGCCCTTCTTTGGACACTGTGTTAACTAACCTCCAAACGAGCTTCAATGCCATACAACACTCCTTCCGTGGCCTCCAACTGCTCTTAAACGCTAGTAAAACCAAATGCATGCTTTTCAACCGTTCGCTGCCTGCTCCCGCCCGCCCGACTAGCATCACTACCCTGGACGGCTCTGACCTAGAATATGTGGACAACTACAAATACCTAGGTGTCTGGCTAGACTGTAAACTCTCTTTCCAGACTTACATTAAACATCTCCAATCCAAAATCAAATCTAGAATCGGCTTTCTATTTCGCAACAAAGCCTCCTTCACTCATGCTGCCAAACTTGCCCTAGTAAAACTGACTATCCTACCGTTCCTCGACTTCGGCGATGTCATCTACAAAACAGCTTCCAGTACTCTACTCAGCAAACTGCATGCAGTCTATCACAGTGCCATCTGCTTTGTCACCAAAGCCCCTAAACCACCCACCACTGCGACCTGTATGCTCTAGTCGGCTGGCCCTCGCTACATACTCGTCGCCAGACCCACTGGCTCCAGGTCATCTACAAGTCCCTGCTAGGTAAAGCCCCGCCTTATCTCAGCTCGCTGGTAACCATAGCAGCACCCACCCGCAGCACGCGCTCCAGCAGGTATATCTCACTGGTCACCCCCAAAGCTAATTCCTCCTTTGGCCGCTTTTCCTTCCAGTTCTCTGCTGCCAATGACTGGAACGAACTACAAAAATCACTGAAACTGGAGACACTTATCTCCCTCACTAGCTTTAAGCACCAGCTGTCAGAGCAGCTCACAGATCACTGCACCTGTACATAGCTCATCTGTTAATAGCCCAACTACCTCATCCCCTACCGTATTTATTTATTTATCTTGCTCCTTTGCACCCCAGTATTTTTACTTTGCACATTCATCTACTGCACATCTACCATTCCAGTGTTAAATTGCTATATTGTAATTACTTTGCCACCATGGCCTATTTATTGCCATACGTTCCTTATCTTGCCTCATTTGCACACGTTGTATATAGATTTTTTGTTTGTTTGTTTACTCCAATGTGTAACTCTGTGTTGTTGTATGTGTCGAACTGCTTTGCTTTATCTTGGCCAGGTCGCAGTTGTAAATGAGAACTTGTTCTCAACTTGCCTACCCGGTTAAATAAAGGTGAAATAAATAAATAAATAAATATTGATGAGCTTTGAGGGCACTATGGTGTTGAACGCTGAGCTGTAGTCAATGAATAGCATTCTCACACAGGTGTTCCTTTTGTCCAGGTGGGAAAGGGCAGCGTGGAGTGCAATAGAGATTGCATCATATGTGGATCTGTTTGGGCGGTATGCAAATTGGAGTGGGTCTAGAGTGTCTGGGATAATGGTGACCCATGACCAGCCTTTCCAAGCACTTCATGGCTAAAGACGTGAGTGCTACGGGTCGGTAGTCATTTAGGCAGGTAACCTTAGTGTTCTTGGGCACAGGCACTATGGTGGTCTACTTAAAACATGTTGGTTTTACAGACTCAGACAGGGAGAGGTTTAAAATGTTAGTGAAGACACTTGCCAGTTGGTCAGTGCATGCTCACAGTACACGTCCTGGTAATCCGTCAGGCCCTGCGGCCTTGTCAATGTTGACCTGTTTAAAGGTCTTACTCACATTGGTTGCGGAGAGAGTGATCACACAGTCTTCCGGAACAGCTGGTGCTCTCACGCATGTTTCAGTGTTATTTGCCTCGAAGCGAGGATAGAAGTAGTTTAGTTTGTCTGGTAGGCTAGTTTCACTGGGCAGCTCTCGGCTGTGCTTCCTTTTGTAGTCTGTAATGGTTTGCAAGCCCTGCAACATCCGACGAACATCAGAGCCGGTGTAGTACAATTATATCTTAGTCCTGTATTGACGCTTTGCCTGTTTGATGGTTCGTCGGAGGGCATAGCGGGATTTCTTATAAGCTTCCGAGTTAGAGTCCTGCTCCTTGAAAGTGGCAGCTCTACCCTTTAGCTCAGTGCGGATGTTGCCTGTAATCCATGACTTCTGGTTGGGATATGTACGTACGGTCACTGTGGGGACGATGTCATCAATGCACTTATTGATGAAGCCAATGACTGATGTGGTGTACTCCTCAATGCCATCGGAGGAATCCCAGAAAATATTTCAGTCTGTGCTAGCAAAACAGTCCTGTAGCTTAGCATCTGACTCCTTTTTGTTGCTTCCTGCTTTTTTTTTACTTGTAAGCAGGAATCAGGAGGATAGAATTATAGTAGATTTGCCAAATGGAGGGTGAGGGAAAGCTTTATATGCATCTCTGTGTGTGAAGTAAAGGTGGTCCAAAGTTTTTTTTCCTCTGGTTGCACATTTAACATGCTGATAGAAATGTGGTAAAACGGATTTAAGTTTCCCTGCATTAAAGTCCCCGGCTACTAGGAGCGCCGCCTCTGGGTGAGAGTTTTCTTGTTTGCTTATGGCGGAATACAGCTTATTCAATGCTGTCTTAGTGACAGCCTCTGACCGTGGTGGAATGTAAACAGCTACAAAAAAGACAGATGAAAACTCTCTAGGTAGATAGTGTGGTCTACAGCTTATCATGAGATACTCTACCTCAGGCGAGCAACACCTCGAGACTTCCTTAGATATCGTGCACCAGCTGTTGTTTACAAAAATACATAGTCCGCCGCCCGAGATGCCGCTGTTCTATCCTGCCGGAACAGCGAATAACCAGCCAGCTGTCTCTTGATAGTGTCGTTGTTCAGACTCCGTGAAGTAGAAGATATTACAGTTTTGAATGTCCCGTTGGTAGTTTAATCTTGCGCGTAGGTTATCGAGTTTATCCTCCAAAGATTGCACGTTTGCTAGCAGAATGGAAGGAAGTGGGGGTTTATTCGATGCCTACAAATTTTCAGAAGGCAGCCCGCCCTCTGGCCACTTTTTGTCCTCTTTACGCAAATCACGGGATCTGGGCCTGTTCCCGAGAAAGCAGTATGTTGTTCGCGTCGGGCTCGTCAGACTCGTTAAAGGAAAAAAAGGATTCTGCGCAGTCCGTGGTGAGTAATCGCAGTCCTGATGTCCAGAAGTAATTTTTGGTCATAAGAGAAGATCATGAAGATCAGCCCAGTCATGACTTTTTTCATGTGTCAGGTAATTCATCTGCATTAAATGGTTGTATCAAAACCTGGTTAATGTAAATCCCTTAAACATTAAAGGACATCTCCACTTGAAACCATGTCTGCTACACCTGACTGCCTTAGAGCCAGGTAAAGCCCTAGGGAGAGTAATGCAGAGCTGTGCTCCTTGTAAAAACATCTATGGCTAAGTCAGTCGTTGGCTCCATGGAATTCGCCTCTTTGGAATTCCTTAGCCCTTTAATCAGTTGTTTTCCGACTGAGAAATTAGTTATTTTCCAACAGTTGTATTCTCAGACAGTGTTCCATTCCTGAATTCCACGGAACAGACGGGAGTTAGCAGTCCTAATTCTGATGACATCAATCAGATTGTTCAGCAATGGGAGGACATGCCAGCGGTGCTTGAAAGAGTTAAACATAGCTCTGTGTGGAATGTGTTGAGTGAGGGCCATTGTCGGTAGCGATGGCGCATTGTGTTGGTTCCTCAGGGCAGGTGGCTGAGGACAGTGGACGGGGCTACAGTATATAGGACTATAAATAGCTCACTAACACATGCCAAGAACCTCATGAAGCAATTTCAGTTCACTCTTAAAATGGCTTTTAACGAGTTAGAAAACTTAATGGCAAAGATAACCAATTACATTTTTCCATATCAACCAAATAATCCCGACATACTCCAAAGTCATTCTAGTGAGACACAACATGTTTTGAACAACCTTATGAAAACATGTGTCTTGGAAACAGGTTGCACTATAATTAGAATCAACTTTGTTAAACTTTGTTCCCATAAAGGGTGATTAATACTGCCCTGTTGTGCATTTTTTCGGTGTCTTTCCCAGGTTTGACATTCTACTTAAGTGTATTTATATTAGACGTCGGAATATAAATAGTGACCTCATTACTCTTTATCACATTTTCGGCCAAAAATTAAAGAAAAACAAAAAAAAGAAGACGTGGGGTTTCCCGAACACACGCTCAATGGAGAAACTTTTGTTCCGGGATGTGTTGTATATGTGTTTCAAATGTGTTCTACCATAGTCACTGCTGCTCACTTCTACTTCTTCTTCCATCTGCTAGAAATCAAGCCCTAGTCGAGCCTTGTTCCACGATAGAAACTTGAATTTGTGTATCAATATGTTACCCAAGCAGAGGATAACAACAGAACACTGACAAACCTACAAAAACATAGAGAAGAAACCCAACCCATATCCCCACACCTACACCCATCCCCCCTGGCCCTGCCACCAACCAAACAGCCAACACCACAGAGCACGAGACAGGGTGTATGCGAAACACAGGAGTCGGCTCAATAAGGGATCCTACCCACGGGGCACAGACTTCAGGTCAACATCAAGTTTTGATTTATATTTGGTTGAGTTGTCAACTAATGTGAATTCAATGTGGGATTTCTTTTTAATTGGAATGCATTTACGTTGATTCCTTTTTTGCAAATCCAATTAGTTTTCCACATTGATTTAACGTCATCACATAGATTTTTTGGGTTGAAATTATGTGGAAACAACGTTGATTCAACCAGTTTTTGCCCAGTGGCTAACCACGCTGTGGTTTCACAGATTCTTTCCATCGCTGCACACATCTGCAGGTTATCAGTGGGACACACATTCCTGCTCTCTTTCTCTCCTTCTCCTCCCTCCCTCGCTTCCTCTCTTTTTCTTTTGAATCTGATATTTACACCTACAGTAGAGGATAATTGGAGGTGTAGTCATAACATGAGGTTGGACGGTGGGTGGAGGTGTTTGGGCAGTCAAAGGGCCAGGTGCTCCACGGCTGCTGCAGGAAAACCCTTCACATAATCTGGCTCCGTAATTAAAGCCTCTCCTGTTTCTCTCCCTTTGTCAAAGACGCACACACACACACAAATACACACACACAGAGAAAGCTGCATTCCTCCAACAGCTCTGGTTGCAATTTGTAGGATTAGCGAACAGAAAAGGGCTACAATGCCTGAGGAGAAAGTCCACTCAGCATCACCTGAAAGGACAAAGGGGCCAAAGAAAAATATTGGAATTCAAGTCCAGAGTAATGAAATGAGACTCTGGCTGGGATTCAAACAAACCGGGATTCAGACAAAGGCAATTTTCCTGACGTTGGCGCAAATCGCATTCACAATACCTTTAAACCTCAAGTGCAGTGCAATGTCGGTGCATTGCGGTTTGTTTGAATCCTGGCCTATACATATATTCTTAGTGTGTGCTGCAGGCAGTAGTCTTAAAAGGGCAAGTTCAACCGGTTAACCCATGATTCATGGCTTAGGTTCACCCACATGGCCAGCAGCGTGTTGTTCGACGGTCGTAAAGAGACAACTACATCAGTGGTCAGTAACGGCTCTGAGAGGACCCAACGTAGCTCCACTGTTAACCTGTAACCTGTGAACACTCTCTCTCTGAGGTAGGGACCATTGACCTCTGACCTCAGACTAGTTGGGGTCGTGAAGTCAGGTGCGGTCCTCTATGGGGCTACNAAACTGCAGCAAAAGGTGAGAAAACTGCAGCAAAAATAAAAATAAGTGGGTAAATTGCGTTTACTCATTTACACTCCACTACACCACTGCAGATGACAGGGTTTCACCACAGGGAGGAAGTCACGGTCAACATTACACAAGTTACAGGGCAGTAAAATAAAACATCTAACTTTATACACCTCCTACACATTTTTCCATTTGTTATGGTTTGGCATTTGATTAGTCATAAAGAACAGTACAACTTTTTATCTTGAGGTATCATCAAAAATGTTATCATCAGAGTACTGCGTTTATGTTTTTGCAGACTGTAGTTTCTGACTAGCTACATTGTGTATCCGACTCTGTACTGTATATTACCTGGGACCCAAACCAGTGGATTTGAGATGGATGGAAGTGACACACTGTTAACTGTGTAGCCAGAGTTTAATAGCTGGGTTGTGAAACACTGGTTATTTGTAATTACAACGTGTGGGTGGTCTCAGCTTCAGCTTCCACTAATAAAGATTCAACAACAATGAAAACAGAGGGAGGAGGAAATGATTCTGCAAAGGAGACCACAGCCTAGCCCCTGTGTGTGTGTGTGTGTGTGTGTGTGTGTGTGTGTGTGTGTGTGTGTGTGTGTGTGTGTGTGTGTGTGTGTGTGTGTGTGTGTGTGTGTGTGTGTGTGTGTGTGTGTGTGTGAGAGTGAGTGTGAGTGAGAGAGCTCTGAGGGAAGAGGCCAGGGACAATGTTCCAGATCCAAGCTCCAGTCAGGATTGGTTGACTGCAGCTGCCAGGGAAGGCCACCTCCTGAGTCTGTCGCCCATCTCTGTTAGAGATGACTTGTTTATTTGGGGAATAAAATCAGACATTTTGGATTCCTTCACACTTAGCTTTAAATTGAAATCATTTGGGATCTACACTACATGACCAAAAGTATGTGGACACCTGCTCGCCAAACTTCTCATTACATAATCACTAGGTATTAATATGGAGTTGGTCCCCCCTTTGCTGCTATAAAAGACTCCACTCTTCTGGGATGGCCTTCCACTAGATGTTGGAACATTGCTGCAGGGACTTGCTGCAGGGATTGCTGCAGGGCTTTCATTCAGCCACAAGAGAATTAGTGAGGTCGGGCACTGATGTTGGGCGATTAGGCCTGGCTCGCAGTCAGAGTTCCCATTCATCCAAAAGGTGTTCGATGGGGTTGAGGTCAAGACCTCGTTTTGTGCACAGGGGAATTGTCATTCTGAAACAAGAAACGGCCTTCCATAAATTGTTGCTGCAAAGTTGGAAGCAGGGAATCTAGAACAGTGGTTCCCAAACCTTTTATAGTCCCGTACCCCTTCAAACTTTCAACCTCCAGCTAGCACCAGGGTCAGTGCACTCTTAAATGTTGTTTTTTGCCATCATTGTAAGCCTGCCACACACACACACTATACAATACATTTATTAAACATAAGAATGAGTGTGAGTTTCTGTCACAACCCAGCTCGTGGGAAGTGACAAAGAGCTCATGTAGGACCAGGGCACAAATAATAATATAATAATAATCAATACATTTGCTCTTTATTTAACCATCTTACATATAAAACCTCATCTGTATTTGTGTAAGTGTCTGTGTGTAGCTGGTGTAGCGGAGTCAGGCGCAGGACAGCAGATATGAGGAATAAACGTATTTTACAAACATATTCACAAATACAACTCAATAAATCGAGCCCACAATAACGGACCATATTACAAACAGACAATCACTCACAAACAAACAAACATGGGGGAACAGAGGGTTAAATAATGAACAAGTAATTGGGGGATTGAAACCACGTGTGTAAGACAAGGACAAAACAAATGGAAAATGAAAAATGGATCGGCGATGGCTAGAAAACCAGTGACGTCGACCGCCGAACGCCGCCCGAACAAGGAGAGGGACCGACTTCGGTGGAAGTCGTGACAATTTGACATTGTATTGTTATTTCGCTGAACACCAGAAATGAGGCTACTCAGGCAAGAAAAAAACTCACCCAAATCTATAGCCCCTTTGGAAAATACTGTTTGAAAATGTGAAGGAAAATAAATTATATTTATATATTTTTATATTTTATTTGGCATACCCCCGACAGCATTACCCCAGTTTGGGAATACCTGGTCTAGAATGTCATTGTATGCTGTGGCGTTAAGATTTCCCTTCAATGGAACTAAGGGGCCCGAACCATGAAAAACAGCCCCAGACCATTATTCCTCCTCCACCAAAATTTACAGTTGGCACTATGCATTCGGGCAAGTAGCATTCTCCTGGCATCTGCTAAACCCAGATTTGTCCGTCGGACTGCCAGAGAACGTGTTTTCACTGCTCCAGAGTCCAATGGCGGCAAGCTTTACAACACTCCATCTGACACTTGGCATTGCGCATGATGATCTTAGGCTCCCGACGAATAGTTATTGTGCTGATGTTGCTTCCAGAGGCAGTTTGAAACTCGCAGTGAGCGTTGCAATCGAGGACAGATGATTTTTATGAGCTATGTGCTTCAGCACTTGGCGGTCCCGTCCTGTGAGCTTGTGTGGCCTACCACTTCACGGCTGAGCCTTTGCTGCTCCTACACGTTTCCACTTCACAATAACAGCACTTACAGGTGACCGGGGAAGCTCTAGCAGGGCAGATATTTTTACGAACTGACTTGTTGGAAATGTGGCATCCTATGAAGGTGCCACGTTGAAAGTGACTGACACAGCCATTCTACTGCCAATGTTTGTCTATGGTGATTAGATGGCTGTGTGATCGATTTTATACACCTGTCAGCAACGGGTGTGGCTGAAATAGCCGAATCCACTAATATGAAGGGGTGTCCACATACTTTTGTATATATAGTGTATCTGCCTGGTTGTTTCCATAGAAATGCTTCTCTAATATCACTGTGCGATTTGTGAGTTAGTTGTTTGTGCCTCTTGAACAGCTGGTGGGTCCATAGTGATACCATCAGGTGTGTAACAATCAGGTGTGAAAAGGTTTGGGGAGGTTTTAGTGTCCTTCTAGTCCGTGAATCAGAATGAAACCTCTGCATTTAAACTGTCTGTCCACAGCAGGCAGGCTAGCCGGTTTTAACAGTGTCATGGAGCTGTGGGTTACAACAAAAAGCAGGTGCTTACACAGGAAACTGGCCCTGTTGTCAGAGATCTGATTAGTCAGTCTGAGAAGGGTACTTCAGAAGGGAACTCATCACCTCCACACAGCCGTAGCCTTGACACAGCAGCTTTAACTACCTGGTGGTGGTGGTGGTGGTGATAATGATGGTGAGGATTATGATAATGAACATTTTGAAAATAATCAAACCACCGCCATCAATCAATCAATCAAATGTATTTTCAAAGTCCTTTTTACACCAGCCGATGTCACAAAGTGCTGTACAGAAACCCTGTCTAAAACCCCAAACAGCAAGCATTGCAGATGTATAAGCACGGTGGCTAGGAAAAACTCTCTAGAAAGGCCAAAACCTAGGAGGAAACCTAGAGAGGAACCAGGCTCTGAGGGGTGGCTAGTCCTCTTCTGGCTGTGCTGGGTGGAGATTATAACAGAACATGGCCAAGATGTTCAAATGTTCATAGATGACCAGCAGGGTCAGATAATAATAATCACAGTGGTTGTCGAGGGTGCAACAGGTCAGCACCTCAGGAGTAAATGTCAGTTGGCTTTTCATAGCCGATCATTCAGAGTTAGAGACAGCAGGTGCGGTAGAGAGAGAGAGCCGAAAACAGCAGATTCGGGATAAGGTAGCACGTCCAGTGAACGTCCACCACCACGTGTCATGCTGGAATACCCATCTACGACCCATTTTCAATGCCCTGGCTGAGGTTCTCACCCAAGATTTGACAGTACATGCCCCCGTCCATCGTCCCTTTGATGCAGTGAAGTTGTCCAGTTAAAAGTGCTCTAATGAACTGCATTGAAAACCAGCCCAGAATAATGTATGCAGTATATACTGTTTTTTTATAGCTTTGAAAGAGTCTTGACCAACTAGACATGAAGGTCATGAAGGTCACTGCTATATAACTTTTAACCAACCCTGAACTGAGCAGCACACTATTAGTCCTGTCATCCTCACTAGATAAACTCTTTGAGATGAATCATCTGGTTTCCGAGGAGGTCATGATTGAGCAGAAGGGAATTCTGCTGCCTGACCAGTTCTCCTGAAGTGGAGGATGTAGATTTGCTAGGTTTGAGAATGGTTGGCCAGTTAAAGCGCTGACCTGTTGTCAAAATATTTTATTTACAAATCTCCTTGATAATTGTTCTCATGGTACCAAATCAATACATCAACAAAACACCATTATTAGAGCTGGAGACATGCATCGCATTCATGCAGAAACAGAGCTCCCATAATTACGATTTCAGCCAAAATAGAGAGCATAGTCCATTAGATTTGCCATTCTTTACAGCAGTAAAGCCAGCTCTCACAGGCTATGGCCTCTCCCTAGTCGACAGTATAAAAAAGAACCCTTTTGATGACTTCCACTTACTTCTGTTCTAATGGTAATGGTTTGATTTGGGGTCATGATATCCAACTCTGTGGAGAACCACAGGAATACGGTCTAACCCTTAGCAATGAACACAAACTCACACCCCCTAGCTAAGGTCTTGGTAATGTGGTCTATAAGATGTAGTAGTGGGCTCATAACCCAATGACCTATGGTTGTGTTTTCCTGCTCTACAATCGAACTAGGGTCTCCACAGAACACTCCACAGGGCTTGGCATCCCACTGTTTATGAGAATGTGTTTTCTCAAAACTATTGATTTCAGCATAAGGAGTGTGCATACACACACTCACACACACATACATGGTCGTCATATACACCAACTACCGCTGGTTGTGGTCATGTGCGATTTGTGATTCTGGTGTGAAGCATGGCTCCAAAATGATGATGTAGTGGCTGTATGAAAGGAGGATTGTTTAGATGTGGGCACACCCATCCGTCCCTCCCTCTCTCTACTTTCTCTCTGCCGGCCTCCCTCTTTCTCCTTCTCTCTGTCTCTGTTTCTCTCCATCTCTCTCTTTTCTCTCTCTCACTCTTTCTCCCTTCCTGCCTCCCTCTTCTTTCTTTCTCCTTCTCTCCTCGCTCTCTTTCCCTTTCTTTCTCCCCTCCCACCACAGGCACTCAGGTGCATATCTGCTGTGAGCAGGGAAACCCAGAGGTCAGCAGGCCATGAAAGAGCCTCCTCTCTGGGGAAGAGAGAGAGAGAGGAGCCAGGGGGTGGTGGTGGTGGTGGTTGGTGCCTAGTGTGGATCTGAGTGGGACCCCTCCAGGATCTTAAGAACAACAAATTCGTAACATATACTACGAATTGGATTCGTAATATATCATACAAATAGCAAAGAAATGTATGTATATATATATATATATATATATATATATATATATATATATATATATATATATATATATACACATTTCTTTGCTATTTGTATGATATATACAGTGAGGGAAAATGGAATAATGGAATTGCATTTTAATGAGGGAAATAAGTATTTGACCCC
>QNTS01002513.1:203228-240396 GCA_003317085.1 Hucho hucho | reverse complement strand
CCTCATCCCCCTCTCTCTCCCTCCTCATCCCCCTCTCTCTCCCTCCTCATCCCCCTCTCTCTCCCTCTCCATCCCTCTTTTTTTTCTCTCTCTCATTCCCTTTCATGAAAAGTCTTCCACACTAATGTCAGATAAAAATAAATAAAAAACCTTAATGTATCCTATAGATATGAATTGCACAATAATTATACATTTATGGAATTTTTGTATGCATTGTTTTTACTCTATTCAACCCACATAACCGCCATTCATCACACAATATTTTCCGACCCTAAACCTGACCCGTCCTGCACATATAACCGCAGGGATTACGAGTTATGAGTCAACCCGCGCATCACTGTGTGTGTATGTGGGAGAGATAGTATAGCGTCTCTGAGGGCATTGGGAGGGCATGACATGGCTCTCTGACCTGAGGAGCATGAATGTGACTCCCTGACTTAGAGTTAGATAACATAGATCTATACTGAACAAAAATATAAACGCAACATGCAACAATTTCAAAGACTTAGCTGAGTTACAGTTCATATAAGGAAATCAGTCAATTGAAATAAATAAATTAGGCCCTAATCTATGGATTTCACATGACTGGGCAGGGGCGCAGCCATGGGTGGGCCTGGGAGGGCATGGGCCCACCCACTTCGGAGCCAGGTCCACCCACTGTAGTGCCAGGCCCAGCCAATCAGAATTAGTTTTACCCCACAAATGGGCTTTATTACAGACAGAAATACTCCTCAGCACCCTGAACCCTGAACCCTGATGGAGACACAGATACTGAAATCCGTTTTACCTCATTTCTGCCAGCATGTCACCTGTGCAACTAGAGGTGAAAAAACGTTAGATCACCTTTACTCCACACACAGGGACGCATACAAACTCTCCCTCGCCCTCCATTAGGAAAATCTGACTATAACACTATCATCCTGATTCCTGATTACAAGCAAAAACTCAAACAGGAAGTACCAGTGACACGCTTAATACGAAAGTGGTCCAGTTAAGTGGATGCTACGATACAGGACTGTTTCGCTAGCACAGACTGGAATATGTTCTGGGATTATAAATGACACATCAGTCGCCGGCTTCATTAATAAATCATTAACGATGTCGTCCCCACAGTGACCATACGTACATACCCCAACCAGAAGCCATGGATTACAGGCAACATCCGCACTGAGCTAAAGACTAGAGCTGCCACTTTCAAGGAACGGGACACTAATCCGGACGCTTATAAGAAAACACGCTACACCCTCCGATGAGCCATCAAACAGGCAAAGTGTCAATACAGGACCAAGATTGAATCCTTCTATACCAGCTCTGATGCTCGTCGGATGTGACAGGGCTTGTTTGCAATCATGGATTGCAAAGGGAAATACAGCCGTGAGCTGTCCAGTGACGCGAGCCTACCAGACGAGCTAAATACCTTCTATGCTCGCTTCGAGGAAAGCAACACTGAGCCATGCGTGAGAGCACCAGCTGTTCCGTACAAGTGTGTGATCACGCTCTCTGTAGCCCATGTGAGTAAGACCCTTAAACAGGTTATCATTCACAATGCGCTGGCCATCTGGCAAGTGTCTTCACGGACATGTTCAACCTCTCCCTGACCCAGTCTGTAATACCTACATGTTTCAAGCAGATCACTATAATCCCTGTGCCCAAGAACACAAAGGTAACCTGTCTAAATGACTATCGCCCCATTGCACTCACATCTGTAGCCATGAAATGCTATGAAAGGCTGGTTATGGATCACATCAACACCATCATCCCAGACACCCTGGACCCACTCCAGTTCGCATACCGCCCTAACAGATCCACAGATGACGTAATCTCTATTGCTCCACACTGCCCTTTCCCACCTGGACAAAAGGAACACCTATGTAAGAATGCTGATTATTGCCTAAAGCTCAGCGTTCAACACCATAGTGCCCTCCAACTCATCACTAAGCTAAGGACCCTGGGATTAAACACCTTCCTCTGCAACTGGATTCTGGACTTCCTGACGGGCCGTCCCCAGGTGGTGTGGGCAGGCAATAACACACTGACCCTCAACACAGGGGCCTCTCAGGGGTGCGTGCTTAGTCCCCCCTTGTACTCCCTGTTCCCCCAACAGCCGCGCACGACTCCAACACCATCATTACGTTTGTTGACGATACGACGGTGGTAGGCCTGATCACCAACGACAATGAGACAGCCTACAGGGAGAAGATCAGAGACCTGGCATTATGGTGCCAGGACAACAACCTCACCCTCAACATCATCAAGAAAAAGGAGCTGATCGTGAACTACAGGCATACCCCCATTCACATCGACGGGGCTGTAGTGGAGCGGGTCGATAGCTTCAAGTTCCTCAGTGTCTACATCACTAAGGACCTATCATGGTCAAAACACGCTAACACGGTTGTGAAGTGGGCACGACAACACCTCTTCCCCTTCAGGAGGCTGAAAATATTTGGCATTGGCCCTCAGATCCTCAAAAAGTTCTATAGCTGCAGAGGATCTTGAATGGCTGCATCACCACTTGGTTTGGCAGTACATCACTCACTTGGTTTGGCAGTACATCACAGGGGCCGAGCTCCCTGCCATCCAGGACCTCTATAACAGGAGTTGTCAGAGGAAAGCCCTAAAAATTGTCAAAGACTCCAGCCACTCTAGTCATTGACTGTTCTCTCTGCTACCGCACGGCAAGCGGTACCGGAGCGCCAAGTCTGGGACCAAAAGACTCCTGAACAGCTTCTACCCCCAAGTCTTAAGACTGCTGAACAGTTAATCAAATGGCTATCTGGACAATGTATTTTTTTTTGCACTGACATTCTTGCACTGGCTCTATGGACACTCACTGGACTCCACCGACACACTCAGACATACTACACTGACACTCCAACACACACATACGTTAAGAATACATTTCCGTTTACTGTAATTTCGTTAGTTATGCTCCAATTTTCCCTCCATCTTGTGGCAACATGAGTTATTTTTCAGTCCAATAGTTTATTTTATTTTTCCTAAAAGAGATATGCTCTCTGCAAGGTTTTCAACCATTCGCTGCCTGCACCCGCCCGCCCGACTAGCATCACTACCCTGGACGGCTCTGACCTAGAATATGTGGACAACTACAAATACCTAGGTGTCTGGCTAAACTGTAATCTCTCCTTCCAGACTCATATTAAACATCTCCAATCCAAAATCAAATCTAGACTTGGCTTTCTATTTCGCAAAACAAAGCATCCTTCACTCACGCCGCCAAACTTGCTCTAGTAAAACTGACTATCCTACCGATCCTCGATTTTGGCGATGTCATCTACAAAACAGCTTCCAATACTCTACTCAGCAAACTGCATGCAGTCTATCACAGTGCCATCCGTTTTGTTACCAAAGCCCCTTATACCACCCACCACTGCAACCTGTATGCTCTAGTCGGCTGGCCCTCGCTACATATTCTTCGCCAGACCCACTGGCTCCAGGTCATCTATAAGTCTATGCTAGGTAAAGCTCCGCCTTATCTCAGCTCACTGGTCACGATAACAACACCCACCCGCAGCACGCGCTCCAGCAGGTATATCTCACTGGTCATCCCCAAAGCCAACACCTCCTTTGGCCGCCTTCCCTTCCAGTTCTCTGCTGCCAGTGACTGGAACAAATTGCAAAAATCGCTGAAGCTGGAGACTTATATTTCCCTCACTAACTTTAAACATCAGTTATCTGAGCAGCTAACCAATCGCTGCAGCTGTACATAGTCCATCTGTAAATAGCCCACCCAATCTAACTACCTCATCCCCATACTGTTTTTATATACTTTCTGCTCTTTTGCACACCAGTATCTCTACTTGCACATCATCATCTGCTCTTTTATCACTCCAGTGTTAATCTGTTAAATTGTAATTACTTCGCTACTATGGCCTATTTATTACCTACCTCCTCACGCCTTTTGCACACACTGTACATAGACTTTCTCTTTTCTATTGTGTTATTGAATGTACACTTGTTTATTCCATGTTTAACTCTGTGTTGTTGTTTGTGTCGCACTGCTTTGTGTCGCACTGGTTTGCTTTATCTTGGCCAGGTCGCAGTTGTAAATGAGAACCTGTTCTCAACTAGCTTCCCTGTATTATGACATCAGATAGAACTACCTGGTTAAATAAAGGTGTATTATGACATCATATAGAACTACCTGGTTAAATAAAGGTGTATTATGACATCATATAGAACTACCTGGTTAAATAAAGGTGTATTATGACATCATATAGAACTACCAGGTTAAATAAAGGTGAAGTAAAATAAATTAAAAAATTAACTAGGCTGCCTGCCGCCCTATATGTCGTAAGTAAACGCTTTGGGTAGCGAGTTGATACAATTCCAAGTCGATGGAAAACCTTCCTTTTTATTCTATGATTTTTATTTTCCCATATAAAGTCTGTTTTGACCAAGTATACGTTTTTAAAGAATGTCTTCGTGGGGTAACTGGTATTACCGAAAATACTTACAAAAACTTTGGCAGCCATTCTAAAGAGGTTTATTCTACCTGGAAGATTCATGGGAATATCATTCCATTTTATTAGATAGATTTATTGTTGAGTAATGGAATACAGTTATCTTTATATATTTGTTGTCTGTTGTGACTTATTAAACATCCTGAATATTTAATATTTTTTGTGGTCCACTTAAAGGATTGCTGTAGTTTGTGAGTTATTCTTTTTATTTTTCCTATTGCCATTATTTCGTTTTTTTGTCTTCTGAATGGTCAATGGGGTTTGACTCGTGATGCATGCATCAAATATACATTTTAAAGGAAAGCCACATACCATAATAACATGTATGAAATAATGCAGCAGTCAGATGAAACATTTTATGCTGAGGGATAATGAAAGATGAACTTTGCAGGGCCCTCTGCTAAACTCTCATGTTCTGCTCTGCCAAATATTTCAGCTCTCATGTCTGCTCTCATCTCAACTGTGTGGGCAGGCAACACTAGCTGAAAGTAAGGTGTAAGTCTTGGAACTTTCCCAGAGTGTAATGCGTCTGTGTGTTGCTGGTGTAGAGGAGTCAGGCACAGGACAGCAGATATGAGTAATAATAGCACATTTTACTCAATAAATCACAATATACGTCAAAATAATGCCAAGCCCACAATAACGGATCGCACTACAATAAACAGTCACAAACAAACATGGGGGAACAGAGGGTTAAATAATGAACAAGTAATTGTGGGATTGAAACCAGGTGTGTAAAACAAGACAAAAACAATGGAAAAATGAAAAGTGGATCGGCGATAGTTAGAAAACCGGGGACGTCGACTGCCGAACGCCGCCCGAGCAAGGAGAGGGACCGACTTCGGTGGAAGTCGTGACACAGAGTGTATGATTTTCTGTACACTTTCCAAACTATAAACTGTAAATGTACACTTTACATTTCCCACGAGCTGATGTGCTACGAGTCTTTTTCCAAAATATGAATCATCGTACTAGAAAATGTAGGCAAATGACTTACTTTGAAAAAGGAAAAAAAATATTGATTCAAAATCCTTTGAAGTGGGACACAGGTATGGATGACACCAGTCCAGCCCCTACACCGTGCTGCTAACAGGTTTCAAAGGGTTAATAATGGCCAGACACAGTGGCCCGAGGGCTTGACTGGTCCACAGCTTTATGAAGGGTCACCAGAGGAGGTGGGATAGAGGTCAGAGGTCAAGATTCAAGGGACAATGGTCAAAACACAGGTGTCCTGTTAAAATGATGACCTCCACCTGGACACAGTACTTGGAGGGCAGGTAGAAGTTCTTAGTTGACACAGATGTAGGACCTGCTAACCCTCGCCTAATCCTATCTTCTTTGGAGCCAGGGCTGCACCTTGAAGGTTGCAGTGTCTGCTGGTTTTTCATCTTTGCTTTCTAATCTGAGATTGATTACCTCATACCCGGACAACATGTGTGGAGTTTCTAGTTGATCAGTGACATTCTCTGGAGAAAGGGTCACCAGCAGGACTGTGGCTCATGAGGGCTAGAGTTGGTCACCCCTGATTTAACAACATATTGCCAGCCATGTTGAAACCTGGCAGGGGGAATCGGTGTGAAAAGGCAAGATGTTACCAATTCAACAGTTTAGACAGTTATTTGAGTTATTTGATCTCAGGCCAAGAGTTATAGTGGGACACACTAGACATAAAAATGGTGTCTGTGTTTGGGTTGTGTGTTCTTATATGAGTTAATAACTGATTTGTCGTTCCCCTGGCTACATTCAGGTATAACAATGTACATTTACTTTTAATCTGTCTGTCTGCATATTTCAAGACATGGTATATGACATGGTAGTGATATACCCGGTGGGTTGGACGATTTTCTTCTAATCACTCATCTTGAAAAAACGGACACTAAAAACGTGGAAATCAATCAATCCGGCATCATTAACACAATGGAAAAATCGAATTATGTATTATTTAAATATTGAAAGTGTTGGAGCTATGGAGATAAACGAAATGGTGCAGTTTCAGGTGTGCTAGTGAGTCATTTATAAGACATTTGTGTCACGTATACTCCCTCTCCGGCCTCTAGGTCATCAGGCTGCTGATTATCCTGCACACCTGTCACGTCGTCAAGCTCACCAGCGCCTCATGACACTCACCTGGACTCCATCACCTCCTTGATTATCTTCCCTATATCTGTCACTCCCCTTGGTTCTTTCCTCAGGTGTTATTTACTCTGTTTTAATGTCGGTGAGTTGTTTGTGTTTCGTGGTCATTGTTTCTTTTATTTATTAAAACACTCACTCCCTGAACTTGCTCACCGACTCTCAGCGCACTCGCTGCAATATATATTGGGAAAGCGGGCGTGTGTTTGGACAACTAATAGTCACTGCCGTAAATACAAACCTAACAAAAACATCTGTCCTGTCCAGAACCGGAGTCTACGCAGACCGGTGCATCATAGCCAATCAGAGCTACAGTAGGCTTAAATAAGCCATTTGCCACACGAACCTGCCATCATTCACTTTCAACTGGACTGTGTGTTTACAGGCAGTAGGACCTGCCATCATTCACTCTGAACTGGACTGTGTGTTTACAGGCAGTAGGACCTGCCATCATTCACTCTGAACTGGACTGTGTGTTTACAGGCAGTAGGACCTGCCATCATTCACTCTGAACTGGACTGTGTGTTTACAGGCAGTAGGACCTGCCATCATTCACTCTGAACTGGACTGTGTGTGTTTACAGGCAATAGGACCTGCCATCATTCACTTTGAGCTGGACTGTGTGTTTACAGGCAGTAGGACCTGCCATCAGTAGCAACAGTGCAACTTTAGATCATTAGAATGCACTCAATGGATTTATGCAAATATGTAAGTACGACGGGAGTTCTCTTAAATTTGGGAACTTCACAATCCTATTGATCAAACAACCATGAAAAGGTATGCTTTTTCTCCCTCAGTTGCCTATCCACATAAACAGCAACAAGATCAACAACTAATGCGAACCAGAGCGAGATGAGCTTAAATCTAACTAGGGAACATTAGATAAACCCTATCAAACCTTTTCAGCTAGTTGGCCATCAAAATTGCACTGAAACAATGGGGAATAGTAGCCTGCTCTTTCTTCTGCAGTTTGCCTGCCAATGCATGCTTGTCCCAAACCACGTTTTGACAACTGAATGGGAACTTGCTTGCCTGCCCGCTCATTTGATCGATGCCAAATGCATTTGATTGACAACTAAGAGATATGATAACTGTGGACAACAGTCGTTCAAGTTCAGCAAAGCTAGCTAGCAAAGCGATTCATATTTCTAGCTAGCTAACCAAATGATGCCTGCAGCATTTCTAGCTGTAGCCAACAAAAATCTAAATGACTGTGGAAAAAGTCAGTCACTCACCCACTGATAGGACATCCTCCCAGCAGCTAGCTAGCTAATATTAGGCTTTGTGTTTTTAGGTTGCTAAATAAAAAGTTAGTTACACAAATGTGACCCGTTTTAAGAAACTAGTCAAAACTACTTCAGAGGAGAGTCATTTGACGTTTTTATAGTTTTTTTTTATCAAAATACCTTTTTTTTGGAAGAAATGCCTTCCGGAACATGTAAACTTTCATGTGCCTTAATAACAAACTTGTATGTCATCTGTAAATACGAGTACAATTGTTAAATAACGAGTCTAGTTTGTTTATCTACGGACAAATACAGGAACCTTCCCGCTAGCTGTGATTAGCTGAGATAATGGATGGGCTGGACATGCCGAGAAATGAGTTCGGATTGGTCTGCCATGTAGCATGCTTCTGTCTATAACATGAGTTGCTAAGTATGTGATGATAATTCTGTCTTACACAGCTTTTTTTTATCAAGATATCATGAAGAAGTGAAAAAGTGTTGCTACTGCTCTCAACATTGCTGCTCTGGAGTTAATAACGCTATTGACGAAGCTCAGTGGGAAAATGTTGTGATGCTGACTCTCTCTGACTCTGAACATGAGTCAGACAATGAGGAAATCTCTGATTTTAAGTAAAAACATTTTAATTGAATCGGACATTTTAGAGTCTTCTGATGAAAATGGTGGGGGAAAAACAGTGTCATTGTCACGGAAGAAGTTGACAGAGTTTTTAAATCAGTGGAATGCCCAGTGGAATCAGAGAGATGATCGCCAAATGCGTAGAAGAATCCAAAAAGAGAACACAGAAAGAAGGCTGTTGTATAAAACTTATGTCTCTGGATTACATCTTCAAACTAAGGGCGACCATGGCA
This sequence comes from Hucho hucho, assembly GCA_003317085.1. Classification (NCBI taxonomy): domain Eukaryota; kingdom Metazoa; phylum Chordata; class Actinopteri; order Salmoniformes; family Salmonidae; genus Hucho; species Hucho hucho. Next base: position 231,686 of record QNTS01002513.1, on the reverse strand, counting down.
TCCATGACAGAGGGAGAAGTGCTCATCCATGTATACGGGTAAGAGTCTAGCTACATTTTCAGATATTATACGCTTCTAATTTTGTCAGAAAGTAATTTTCAAGTTAAAGCGTACTGTTAGCTCGCTAGCTAACGTTAGGAGCTCTAGTTGAGGCCCCATTGTTTTGAACGTGGCATTAGAGTTGGGATTATGGTTAATGTTTTGACTACATGTCTAAACAAAAGACTCCACTATGCAAGTAACCATTTCACTGTAACATTTACACCTTCTGCATCCTGTGTTTACCAGAGACGGTAATGTGAAGAACAACAGGATCTGCACCAAAATCAGATTAGGATATAAACCAAGGACTAGATAAAGTGTATATTTGCTACACTTTTTGCCATACTTTCTCCACTTTTAGTCTTAATCTTAATCTGGTTGTTTACTACACTGTGAATCCTTAAAGAGATGGGTGGGGCTAATGCTTAAGAGTGGGGTTATAAGTTCAAAGCAGAATTACTTTCTCATTGTTCCTCAGCTGCAGTGTATGATATACCATTTTCTAGCTCAGAGTCTCTACTTTTATGTAAAAAACACAATTTCAAATGTTGCTACATAGGACCGAATCCAGTTGGTGGGTCACAAAAAGATACGCTAGCTCAGGGGTGTTAAACTCAAATCTGCGCTCGGGCCATATTTTAAAAAACACAACGAAATCGCAGGCCAGACATAGCCTATTTGATTTGACAAAAAACGGCAACTGTGTCCCTAACTGTCCATTGTTTTATTAGAAAAAAAATGGCCCTTTTTTAATGTCCACTTATGATGCTGTATATAGCATTTAACATATTAAAACAAAATAGATAAACAATATGTCCAGCCTTGCAGATGTGCATAATATGCTGCTACCATAATCAAAAAGTAATTTAACAACTCCAAATAACAAAACCGTAGCTATAGGTTGTTGTAACATTTAAACTTTCATTATTTTTGCATTGCTTGGATCACCGGTGCGGTTGAATGCAGCCTTGCTGTAATGGTGCACTCCAAATGTAATGTAGATGAATAGCCTACCAAGGCTACTGCTGTAATAGGCCTACATGTTTCTCTTTTGCATGGTGTTGTGTTTTTTGGTTATTCATTGTCAAGCTTTAAACACCAAAGCCAGACTGCAACATTTTAGTAGCCTAGCTAAGACTGTGGCATGTGTCTGTACACAAACACTGTAAACGGGACACACGAAAACAATGCAATTGAAGTGTGAATTCACCGAGTACATCACTCTGTAATGAAGTTCAACTGTTGACTCATTTAGACTCGCTTGTGTGTCCTATTCAGCCCGCGGGTCTTGTGTTTGAAACATGTGCGCTAGCCTATTAACCACGTAATCACTGACTTGTGATCATTGCCCTTGTTTGTTTGATTGTATTGACATTCCCACCCTTAGTTACACTCGTCAGTTTTTGTTCAAAGTATTGAAACTGAAACAGTACTTCCCGAATGGGTGGAGGCAGCAATCAATGTACCAAGCCAGCTGTGATTTACAACCTGATAGCAATATTTTTGGACTACCAAGAAATGTTGTTGAATTATATTAATCATGCATTGAACTGCATCTCAAGTGATGTCTATTCTGCCAACAATGCCTTATTGTACGTCATGGAATTTTGAGTGAAATATAACCTATTTTTAAAAACTTATTAACAAGACATTTGTGGAGTGGTTGAAAAACAAGTTTTAATGAGTCCAACCTAAGTGTACGTAACCTTGCCACTTCAACTGTACCCCCCTTTCTAATTACCTAACACTGATGGACTGTAATTAACATTGATCAGTGCCTGAATACACACTAAAAGGTGATACAATACGCACTAAACTAACACAATGCCACACAAACAGTATTGACAACTATACACACTGACAGAGACAGTGATCTCCCTTGCACAGACGCATGCAAAAACACACCCAGGGAAAATAAACTGTCCACCAACCACATCATCTGAATGAGCCTGAACAGAATTCCAGAATTACATTAGGCCATGACAAAGAGTAACACATTCCAAAGAAAACTTGCCACTGCTCCAAAACCGACATAAAAAAGCCAGACTACAGTTTTCAACTGCACATGGGGACAAAGATCTTACTTTTGGAGAAATGTCCACTGGTCTGATGAAACAAAAATAGAACTGTTTGGCCATAATGACCATTGTTTTGTTTGGAGGAAAAATGGGGAGGCTTGCAAGCCGAAGAACACCATTCCAACTGTGAAGCACGGGGGTGGCAGCATCATGTTGTGAGGGTGCTTTGCTGCAGGAGGGACTGGTGCACTTCACAAAATAGATGGCATCATGAGGGAGGAAAATTATTTGGATATATTGAAGCAACATCTCAAGACATCAGTCAGGAAGTTAAAGCTTGGTCGCAAATGGGTCTTCCAAATGAACAACGACCCCAAGCATACTTCCTAAGTTGTGGCAAAATGCCTTAAGGACAACAAATTCAAGGTATTGGAGTGGCCATCACAAAGCCCTGACCTCAATCCTATAGAAAATTTGTGGGCAGAACTGAAAAAGCGTGTGCGAGCAAGGAGGACTACAAACCTGACTCAGTTACTCCAGCTCTGTCAGGAGGAATGGGCCATAATTCACCCAACTTATTGTGGGAAGCTTGTGGAAGGCTACCCGGAATGTTTAAACAATGTAAAGGCAATGCTACCAAATACTAATTGAGTGTATGTAAACTTCTGACCCACTGGGAATGTGATGAAAGAAATAAAAGCTGAAATAAATCATTTCACATTCTTAAAATAAAGTGGTGATCCTAACTGACCTAAGACAATTCATTTTTACTAGGATTAAATGTCAGGAATTGAGTCTAAATGTATGTCAACTTCTGACTTCAACTCTACCTAGTCAGTTGGACAACTGAATGTATTCAACTGAAACGTGTCTTCTGCATTTAACCCAATCCCTCTGAATCAGAGAGGTGTGGGGGTCTGCCTTAATCAACATCCACAGCACAGTGGGTTAACTGCCTTGCTCAGGAGCAGAACAACAGATTTTTTACCTTGTCAGCTCAGGGATTTGATCCAGCAACCTTCTGTTTACTGGCCCAATGCTCTAACCACTAGGCTACCTGCCGCCAAGTGTGTTTTATTTTCTCTATAGGCCTGTATTATATTCCTGTCATTTAGGGTGTCTTTTAATACATATAATTAGTTATTCTCAGTTAGTTAGGTCGTTAGTGATAGCATTTGATGACCTTGTCTTCCCCTTTTTATCTCTTTCTCTTTTCCTTCTCTTATATTTCTTTCTCTTTCTTTCTCCATCCCTCCCTTAAGCCCCATTTCTCACTTCCCCTTTCACTCATCTCTTTCTTTTTGCCCCCCAGGCATATTCTACATCCACAATTATGGTAATATAAAACATGCTGCTGTCTCTCATCTCACACAGGGATAAGGCAGGACAAAGCCTTCACATTCCTCTGTGGAGAACAAGCTTTTTCGACTCTGACACACTCCTTACATGGGCTATTGAGGCAGTTATCCACGCAACATTGTGACATTTATTTAGACATTTCAACCAGTTTCAGTTCCTCTCTCTCTCTCTCTCTCTCTCTCTCTCTCTCTCTCTCTCTCTCTCTCTCTCTCTCTCTCTCTCTCTCTCATGTGGCAGTTATCTTGGGGCCAGTCTAAACGCTGGCTGCAGTTCTACTCTAAAGTGGTGCCAGCAGTAGTGATAGGTATTAGTGGGACACTGCTGTTTTGTTTAGTCAGATCCTTGACCTCTGACAGTGTGTTGGTGACGGGGATATAAAACTACATACTTACATTCCGCACGCATGCACTCAGGTACTCATTCTCACATATAAACACACACACATCAAAGATTTTGGTTAATCATTGAGCCTCCTCATGTTGAAGCTCCTCTGTCAAAGCCTTCCATTCACACCCCAGTCAGTCAGTCTCCTTCTATCTGTGAGTTCCACCGGATGATAAGATGAGGAGAGCATACAAGAAGCCACTTCTACTGATAACAGCCTTTCTTTTTTGTTTGTCAAAGCCACTGGGGGGTGTGTGTGCATGTGTTGGAGAGACCTGTCTCGATTGGTTTCTATCTATCAATGTTTGTTTAAACAATCAATTATTGATTAATGCGACTATCCCTGATGCTTCTCCCTCTTTTTCCCTTGCCCCGCTACAAAGTTTCTCCCTGCAGGCAGTCACTGAGTCCGAGGTGCTAAAGGAGCTCCTTAAACTTGACCCCAAAAAAACATCTGGGTCAGATGGTTTAGACCCTTTCTTCTTTAAGGTTTCTGCCGCTATCAGCTAAGAGGTATTGGTGTCTCTGAGGTATTTTTGGCCTGGTTTGCTAACTACCTCTCTCAAAAAGTCAGAACATCTGCTGCCTCAGCCACTGCCTGTCACCAAGGGTGTACCCCAAGGCTCAATCCTAGGCCCCACGCTCTTCTCAATTTACATCAACAACATAGCTCAGACAGTAGGAAGCTCTCTCATCCATTTATATGCAAATTATACAGTCTTATACTCAGCTGGCCCCTCCCCAGATTTTGTGTTAAATGCTCTACACAAAGCATTCTTGGTGTCAAGCAAGCTTTCTCTACCCCTAACCTTGTTCTGAACACCACCAAAACAAAGGTCATGTGGTTTGGTAAGAAGAATGCCCCTCTCCCCACAGGTGTGATTACTACCTCTGAGGGTTTAGAGCTTGAGGTAGTCACCTCATACAAGTACTTGGGAGTATGGCTAGACAGTACACTGTTCTTAGCACATATCAAAGCTGCAGGCTAAAGTTAAATCTAGACTTGGTCTCCTCTATCGTAATCGCTCCTTTTTCACCCCAGCTGCCAAACTAACCCTGATTCCCCATCCTACCAATGATAGATTACGGAGACATAATTTATAGATCGGCAGATAAGGGTGCTCTTGAGCGCCGAGATGTTCTTTACCATTCGGCCATCAGATTTGCCACCAATGCTCCTTATAGGACACATCACTGCACTCTATACTCCTCTGTAAACTAGTCATCTCTATATATCCGTCGCAAGACCCACTGGTTGATGCTTATTTATAAAACCCTCTTAGGCCTCACTCCTCCCTATCTGAGATATCTACTGCAGCCATCATCCTCCACATACAACACCCGTTCTGCCAGTCACATTCTGTTAAAGGTCCCCACGTCCCTGGGTCGCTCGTCTTTTCAGTTCGCTGCAGCTAGCGACTGGAACGAGCTGCAACAAACACTCAAACAGGACAGTCTTGTCTCAATCTCTTCATTCAAAGACTCAATCATGGACACTCTTACTGACAGTTGTGGCTGCTTTGTGTGATGTATTGTTGTCTCTACCTTCTTTCCCTTTATGCTGTTGTCTGTGCCCAATAATGTTTGTACCATGTTTTGTGCTGCTACCATGTTGTGTTGCTACCATGTTGTGTTGCTACCATGTTGTTGTCATGTTGTGTTGCTACTATGCTGTGTTGTCATGTTGCTGCCTTGCTATGTTGTTGTCTTAGGTCTCTCTTTATGTAGTGTTGTGATATGTGTTTTGTTCTATATTTATATTTGTATTTTTAATCTCAGCCCCGTCCCCGCAGGAGGCCTTTTGCCTTTTGGTAGGCCGTCATTGTAAAGAAGTATTTGTTCTTAACTGACTTGACTAGTTAAATAAAGGTGAAATAAAAATATGATTATAATAATTTTGTGTTCACAGTACACAATCAGATTATGAGTGTTGTGATACTAGTGACCCATTCCCCTTTTCCTGGGATTCTAAGGCTTTTTAACCCGCCTCTTCTCTCTCTTCACAGCTGTATCACTTTATGACATTCAATACCTCTCTTTAATTCATTGTTGTGTACTTACAGTAACCCTCTCCTCTTTATCGCTCTATTCTCAGTTGTCTGAGAAGAAGACTCCACTCTGTCTGGTTCTATTGGTGACACACAGCATGTCCTGGCCATTCTCCACCCGCCTTCCCCCTGCCTCTCCCCCGTCTACCCCTATTTTCCCTCTGCCTCCTGTCTGTTTGTTGTGACTGTGAGGCAGCCTAGGGGACCCCTCACAATGCAGCAAAGCTTTCAGTCTGGGTCTAGGAGACAGGGCATTGTGTTAAGCGCCCTCGCTCCAGACAAGGGCTCTCGTTTCTGGGTTAGTAATGTGCAGTTGTCTGGGTCAATGGTGCTTCAGTGGGTATTAGTGTGGTGGTTAGGATACCCAGGGTACAGGGCCTGGATGTGGAAGTGTCATTGCAACACACACGCACATGCACACTCACACACACACACACACAGTGATCTGTGTGTGAACCACTTGAGGTTGAAATGAATGGAGGCTCTGGATGAGTTAGTAGTCGAGGCGACGTACCTTCTTTATCTTTAAATACACTCAGGGAAACTTTAGCACTCTAAACAGTAATTGACGAATTAGATTAAAATACAGCCTCTATATTTTACCCCAAAGTCCCACTTACGTTTTGGGTGTGGCTGAATAGGGAATCTGCACAGATTTATACACAGCACATTCTATAGGCATTTTGATAAAGGACAGATAGTGAGGGTTGGTGTGTCCTCTTTTACATTGTGAAAGATCTGCAGTGTGTAAGGCTTGGCTCTGTTTGTGGTCACAGTTACTGTGTTGACTTGTGTTTAAATCATTGTGTATTCCTCAAGGCTCAGTTTACATGCAATACGGGCCTGTACACAGATTTAGCGAGAGAGTGTTTGTGTGTGCATGCAGCCATTTTTTATATCGATGTCAAATAATTTCTAGATAACAATTAATTAATAGATAATAATAATAGATTATTATTATTATTATTATTATTATTATTATTACTGTAATAGATTCCCATAAAATGGGCAAAAATTGCTTTTTAGAAAACTTTTCTCAAGCAAGAATTTTGCTAGGACTGCCTGGGAGTGGTGTGAGTGGGTAATGGAAGACCCCGATGAAATGGAGAAAAATGAATGGCAACTTATTGGCATTTGGTGAACCATATGCACAATCGCAAATACCACTCAAATGGATGGTAGTTCATCAAAACCATATTGCAACTGAAACATTGCAAATGCCAAGTGTAATAACCCAAAAATCCCATAGGGGGTGAGTGCGCTCCACCGTAGATTATCATATGGGAAATGGTCACAAAGTCAAGTCCCAAGAGTGAAATTGTAAAACCTCATAAAAAGTGCTTTTTGGACCGTTTTATTTTATTTCTTTATTTAATTTTATTAAATAAATTATACAATAATACATATGTAGTAACCGTATGGACATACATTTGTCTTATTTTATTGAGTTTGTCCATAAGGCCAATGTTTTGTCTATTTGCCATATATGATCATAGAAAGTCGGCATCCGAACCCAAACGTCAGTGAAACATGTCCAAATGGTATAAGAAATGTCCAAATGGCATATATAAGTATTGAAAGTACCAAATCAGGATGTTATGTCAATTTGTCATATATGATCATAGGAAGTCGGCTTCCGAACTCAAGTCCGTGAACCATGTCCAAATGGCATAAGACATGTCCAAATGGCATATATACTGACCAAATTATATATATCACTATATTAAGCCCTGAATCAACCTATTTGTCATGTTTGATCATAGGAATTAAGAATTTCTCGTTGATGTTGATTCAGCATGTCCGTTTCGAAATGGGAAGTCCTTATGGATATAAACTCAGCAAAAAAATAAGTCCCTTTTTCAGGACCCTGTCTTTCAAAGATAATTCGTAAAAATCCAAATAACTTCACAGATCTTCATTGTAAAGGGTTTAAACACTGTTTCCCATGCTTGTTCAATGAACCATAAACAATTAATGAACATGCACCTGTGGAACGGTCGTTAAGACACTAACAGCTTACAGACGGTAGGCAATTAAGGTCACAGTTATGAAAACGTAGGACACTAAAGAGGCCTTTCTACTGGCTCTGAAAAACACCATAAAAAAAGATGCCCAGGGTCCCTGCTCATCTGCGTGAACGTGCCTTAGGCATGCTTCAAGGAGGCATGAGGACTGCAGATGCGGCCAGGGCAATAAATTGCAATGTCCGTACTGTGAGACGCCTAAGACAGCGCTACAGGGAGACAAGACGGACAGCTGATCGTCCTCGCAGTGGCAGACCACATGTGACAACACCTGCACAGGATCGGTACATCTGAACATCACACCTGCGGGACAGGTACAGGATGGCAACAACAACTGCCCGAGTTACACCAGGAACGCACAATCCTGCCATCAGTGCTCAGACTGTCCGCAATAGGCTGAGAGAGGCTGGACTGAGGTCTTGTAGGCCTGTTGTAAGGTAGGTCTTCACCAGACATCACCGGCAACAACGTGCCTATGGGCGCAAACCCACTGGTGCTGGTCCAGACAGGACTGGCAAAAAGTGCTCTTCACTGACGAGTCACGGTTTTGTCTCACCAGGGGTGATGGTCGGATTTGCGTTTATCGTCGAGGGAATGAGCGTTACACCAAGGCCTGTACTCTGGAGCGTGATCGATTTGGAGGTGGAGGGTCCGTCATGGTCTGGGGCGGTGTGTCACAGCATCATCGGACTGAGCTTGTTGTCATTGTAGGCAATCTCAACGCTATGCGTTACAGGGAAGACTTCCTCCTCCCTCATGTGGTACCCTTCCTGCAGGCTCATCCTGACATGACCCTCCAGCATGACAATGCCACCAGCCATACTGCTCGTTCTGTGCGTGATTTCCTGCAAGACAGGAATGTCAGTGTTCTGCCATGGCCAGCAAAGAGCCCGGATCTCAATCCCATTGAGCATGTCTGGGACCTGTTGGATCAGAGGGTGAGGACTAGGGCCATTCTCCCCAGAAATGTCTGGGAATTTGCAGGTGCCTTGGTGGAAGAGTGGGGTAACATCTCACAGCAAGAACTGGCAAATCTGGTGCAGTCCACGAGGAGGAGATGCACTGCAGTCCTTAATGCAGCTGGTGGCCACACCAGATACTGACTGTTACTTTTGATATGTTGAACCCCCCCCCCCCCNAGTCACATGTCTGTGGAACTTGTTTATGTCTCAGTTGTTGACTCTTGTTACGTTCATACAAATTTTAACATTAAGTTTGCTGAAAATAAACGCAGTTGACAGTGAGAGGATGTTTCTTTTTTTTGCTGAGTTCACACTGACAATATAGCATATGTGTGATAGACACTGTCCAATCGCTCGTTGGTGTTGATTTCAGCCTGTCCATTTGGTGATGGAAAATCCCTCATTAAATACATTGGAAATGGACAAATCAAATTCAAATCAAATTTATTTATAAAGCCCTTCTTACATCAGCTGATGTCACAGAGTGCTGTACAGAAACCCAGCCTAAAACCCCAAACAGCAAGCAATGCAGGTGTAAAAGCACGGTGGCTAGGAAAAACTCCCTAGAAAGGCCAAAACCTAGGAAGAAACCTAGAGAGGAACCAGGCTGTGAGGGGTGGCCAGTCCTCTTCTGGCTGTGCCGGGTGCAGATTATAAGAGAACATGGACAAGATTTTAAAATGTTCATAAAACAGGCAGAACAGTTGAAACTGGAGAAGCAGCACGGCCAGGTGGACTCGGGACATCAAGGAGTCATCAGGCCAGGTAGGCCTTGAGGAATGGTCCTAATGCTCAGGTCCTCCGAGAGAGAGAAAAAAAAGAAAGAGAGAGAGAGATAATTAGAGAGAGCATACTTAAATTCACACAGGACACCAGATAAGAGAAGAAATACTCCAGATATAACAGACGGACCCTAGCCCCCCGACACATAAAGGACAGGGCCAAACAGAGGACAGGGCCAAACAGGCAGGATATAAGGACAGGGCCAAACAGGCAGGATATAACCCCAGTACAAATGCTCTAATATACTGCAGAAATGCCCAATTGACTGGCTCGTTGAACTTGGGATGGTATAAGGGCACAAGGCGAGACCCAAATGCAGACACAGGAGGCAGATGGTTGAGCTCCGACATTTATTATAACAAAAGGGGTAGGCAAAAGGCAGGTCGGGTACAGGCGAGAGTTCATAAACCAGGTCAGAGTCCAAACAGTACCAGGCGATAGGCAGGCACGAGGTCAGGGGCAGGCAGAGTGGTCAGGCAGGCCCTTATACCATCCAGAGTCAGGACAGGCAAGGGTCAAAACCAGGAGGGCGAGAAAAGAGAGACTGGGAAAGGCAGGAGCTGAGACACAAAAACGCTGGTTGACTTGAAAAACACAAGACGAACTGGCACAGAGAGACAGGAAACGCAGGGATAAATACACCGGGGATGATATGCGACACCTGGAGGGGGTGGAGACAAGCACAAGGACAGATGCAGTGATAGTGGTTCCTCTACATTGCTTGTTGGTGTTGATTTCAGCCTGTCCATTTGGTGATGGTAAATCCCTCATTAAATACATTGGAAATGTACACTGTCCATTTGCAATTTAAAATGTACAATGTAAATATATTATACTGCCATCAAATCAGCCATCAGTCAATAAGATATCATACTGACACCAAACGTATACATACTGACACCAAACCAATTTGGCCTACTACTTTAGAATCCAACTGTCACGTATTTCAGAGCCAGCCTAAAATTCACAGCGTCTTCTGTTAGGTCCATAAAAAAAATTAAAAAAAACGTAGTTACGTTCTAGCTGCGAGTCCAGTTCTGAGTCCAGTCATTCGGAGCCCGAGCGGCGACCTTCATTAGTTCTGAAAATTCACTTTTTCCGGGCGTTGCTATGGGCTCCCTGAAAGAGCTATCGGACAGAAACTTTAGGGTCCGTCTCAATGGACTGAGGTGGTTTCAATGCACCTAGTCTTGTGATTCTGGGACTTTTCTAAATGTCGTCATTTTCGTGATGCTAAAAATGAATTGAAGTTATTGCAAATGGACAAGGCTGTTTCTTGGCCTGAGAACCTTCTAGAGCCACATAACTCACCATGCAATACCGACTTAAGCTCTAGAACAGGTTTATTAAGTTTCAGATCTCTTGGTTTGACGGTTCTTTGATGGCTCGAATGCAAGTAACTATTGCCGGCGCTGTGTGTCTGTAAGCCCCACACTGTGTCACTCCACATTAACTGTGTGTGTGAGTACAGAAAATCACATAAATCACGTAGAGCTCCGAAACCCGCCTTAACGGATTCGGCTTAACACGCCGCAACTGGATCTATAACTTTTTGGAAAAAAACACATTTGTTTAACCATCATCAAACGGATGTTGTACGATTTCTCATAAAGTACGATGAATAAATGGCTGGTTCTATTTTTCCTTACACCGTAGGTTTATGTTCTTTGATGTGAAGCAGTCAAATTAGCGCTGTATTACCGTTTTCGACCGTTACTCCCAGAAAATGGGCATTAACTCAAAGAGAGTTGAGGCCTCGGCGCCATCTTGTTTCTGGGCTACAAATCCATTTGGTCAAACCTGTGCTCACCAAGTTTCATCTTCGAAGTCTTTTCCATTCACGAGAAACGGCCATGTCCATTTGGTGATGTTTTGACTATTTGCAATCAGTTGCCAGCTGGTGGAATTTTCCGGGATAGCAGAAAAATGTCCCAAGATTTAAAATTTTATAACGCGGAAACCAAATGTCAGAGAGACTTTATTTGATGACTTCCTGGAAAACCGGGCCCTGGGGGACGACCTGATGCCAATTTCCTATTTTAATAACACCCACAGACGTCTAGTAAGGGACCGCATCCTCATCAACCATACGGGAAATGCCACACGCGTCCCTTATGTAGAGAGGGTAAAACTGAAAATTATCTGGTATTGGCAGAGGTTTGACAATCTCTTGCTTGAGAAAATATCTCTATTAACCAATTTACTGCATGTTGATGTCACCATGGAAAGCCAAAACTCCCACCCATGCCAACCTGCTGATCAGAAGGTTCTGTGTAGATTGTATTTTCAATCAGCAACTATCTCTAAATAAAAACTAATGTTTTTAGCCACAAACCCATGACCCAGTAGGAATTGTCTCACTAGTATGACCTGACTCAGTATGGGAAGCCCGGGTTTGGGCTCTAGAGTCTGTGGGTTGGATGTGACCAAAGAGCGGATGATTTGTGTTCCAAGCGCAAGTAAGACACATTGGTCCTGTTTCTCTTTCCCCTTCTTCCCTTCTCTCTTCCTCCCCCTTTCACCTCCTCTCTCCTTCACCTGTAGCATTTGCAAACTTGATGATTGAGTTGGAGGCGTGCTTGGCCACGCAGTCATGGGTGAACAGGGAGTACAGGAGAGGGCTGAGAACGCACCCTTGTGGGGCCCCAGTGTTGAGGATCAGCGGAGTGGAGATGTTGTTTCCTACCCTCACCACCTGGGGGAGGCCCGTCAGAAAGTCCAGGACCCAGTTGCACAGGACGGGGTCGAGACCCAGGGTCACGAGCTTAATGACGAGTTTGGAGGGTACTATGGTGTTAAATGCTGAGCTGTAATCAATGAACAGCATACTTACATAGGTCCAGATGGGTTAGGGCAGTGTGATTGCGATTGCGTAGTCTGTGGACCTATTGGGGCGGTAAGCAAATTGGAGTGGGTCTAGGGTGTCAGTTAGGGGGGAGGTGATATGATCCTTGACTAGTCTCTCCAAGCACTTCATGATGACGGAAGTGAGTACTACGGGGCGATAGTCGTTCAGCTCAGTTACCTTCGCTTTCTTGGGAACAGGAACAATGGTGGCCCTCTTGAAGCATGTGGGAACAGCAGACTGGGGTAGCGGAGATGGGAGTATCTGTCCATAGGACCACTTAAGGCGTACACTCCACAGAGCTGGGCTTTACGGAAGAGTAATCTAGAGGAAAAGGAAATGCACACCTATATAGGCGAGGTGCTGGCTAGCGGAGTGGAAAACTTGAAAATAAAGAAGAGCCGCACACTCTAGGAGCTCAGATGCAAAAATTGTTATGTCCAACGTTTCGACAGGCAAGACGACACCATTCTGTATACTTCTGGCCCTTCTTTGGACACTGTGTTAACTACCCTCCAGACGAGCTTAAATGCCATACAACTCTCCTTCCGTGGCCTCCAACTGCTCTTAAACGCAAGTAAAACTAAATGCATGCTCTTCAACCGATCGCTGCCCGCACCCGCCCGCCCGTCCAGCATCACTACTCTGGACGGTTCTGTCTTAGATTATGTGGACAACTACAAATACCTAGGTGTCTGGTTAGACTGTAAACTCTCATTCCAGACTCACATCAAACATCTCCAATCCAAAATTAAATCTAAAATTAGCTTCCTATTTCGCAACAAAGCATCCTTCACTCATGCTGCCAAACATACCCTCGTAAAACTGACCATCCTACCGATCCTCGACTTCGGTGATGTCATTTGCAAAATATCCTCCAATACTCTACTCAACAAATTGGATGCAGTCTATCACAGTGCCATCCATTTTGTCACCAAAGCCACATATTGTCATGCGAATTTTGTTCTCAATTGTTGACATAAACTATCAATCAGGTTTTGAATAATTCCTAGAGGTTGTAAAGCTCTAGTTAACTTCTTAGGGAGCGGCAGGTGAGGTGACGGTTTTGGAGAGTCTGGCGTGCCCAAAGCAAAATGCCTGCCACTCAGGCTCAGAAAATAGGATATGCACATAATTAGTACTATTGGATAGGAAACACTCTGAAGTTTCTAAAAGTGTTAACATAATGTCTGTGAGTATAACAGAACTCATTTAGCAGGCGAAAACCCGAGAAAAATCTATCCGGAAATCGGTTTCTGGTGACATATTGCTCTGTTTGAAACACTCCCTATTGAATCCATTTGTAACCAGGACTGAGACTGCAGTACCTAATGGCTTCNTTAGGAAAAGTTTATAGGTAGATTTGAACGCGTTCTCTTCACGTTTCAATGGGCGATTCGACGTTGGATTTTCTGAACATAACGCGCCAACCAAACTGAGATTTATGGATATAATAAATGACTTTTTCTAACAAAATAACCATTGGATGTCTTCGTTGGACACTTGGGGAGCCCTCAGCAGAAGTTCTTCAAAAGGTAAGGGATTTGTTTTCGCTGTGAAATGTGTTTTGTGTGAACCGCGATGGTTTCTGAATTTATTAAAAAATATTGGAGGTGCTACCATCAAACAATCAAATGTTGTGCTTTCGCCGTAAAGCCTTTTTGAAATCTGACAACGCTGTGATATTGCCAAGAAGCAGAGCTAGCGCCCCACCACTCCGTAAGTAGTTAATGAAAAATTTGACAAAGTCCCATATCTGCAATTTTGGTCAGGTTATTTATTCATGAGAATTCTGCCCACAAAATGTGAACACAGTCTTTTTATACCGTATAAGCTTTAAGCTGAACACCAATATACAAATGCCCCACCCTCTCTAGGAAATAATATTTTCCCACAGTACACATTCATCGGCATAACACCATCTTGCAACATAAGTCAATTCTAGACATCTCCTATCAGTCCCTCCCTTCCCAAGGACGAGAAGGCCTCGATCATGTGTCTGGTTTCACAAAGAATTCTTTGTTCTCTCAGACACATTTATTACCACCTTGTTCCACTCTCTATACAATATACATTTCTAGACACACACACATCAATTGGATTATCATTGTCTTATAACCCTATTTCTATTGCATACATTTTCAGAATGGAATATTCTTAGTCATTACTTACAAACATCCCTATCACATATACCACCCACCACTGCGACCTGTACGCTGTCGTTGGCTGGCCCTCGCTTTACACTCGTCGCCATATCCACTGGCTCCAGGTCATCTACAAGTCCCTGCTAGGTAAAGCCCCGCCTTATCTCAGCTCGCTGGTCACCATAGCAGCACCCACCCGTAGCACTCGCTCCAGCAGGTATATCTCACTGGTCACCCCCAAAGCCAATTCCTCCTTTGGCCGACATTCCTTACAGTTCTCTGCTGTCAATGACTGGAACAAACTACAAAAATCTCTGAAACTGGAGACACATCTCCCTCACCAGCTTTAAGCACCAGCTGTCAGAGCAGCTCACAGACCCCTGCACCTGTATATAGGCCATCTGTAAATAGCCCAACAAACTACCTCGTCCCCTACCGTATTTATTTATTTATCTTGCTCCTTTGCACCCCAGTTTTTCTACATTGCACATTAATCTACTGCACATCTACCATTCCAGTGTTTAAATGCTATATTGTAATTACTTTGCCACCATGGCCTATTTATTGCCTTACCTTCTTTATCTTACCTCATTTGCACTCTTTGTATATAGATTTGTTTTTCTGCTGTATTATTATGTGTCGAAATGCTTTGCTTTATCTTGGCCAGGTCGCAGTTGTAAATGAGAACTTGTTCTCAACTTGCCTACCTGGTTAAATAAAGGTGAAATAAAATTTTAAAAATAATTCAGAGGGCAGGTTGGTCAGGATGATACCTATGAGGGTGCCCGTGTTTATGGATTTGGGGTTTTACCTGGTAGGTTCATTAATAATTTGTGTGAGATTGAGGGCATCTAGCTTAGATTGTAGGATGGCCGGGGTGTTAAGCATGTACCAGTTTAGGTCACCTAACAGTACGAGCTCTGAAGATAGATGGGGGGCAATCAATTCACATATGGTGTCCAGGGCACAGCTTGGGGCTGAAGGTGGTCTATAACAAGTGGCAACGGTGAAAGACTTGTTTCTGGAAAGGTGGATTTTTAAAAGTAGAAGCTCGAATTGTTTGTGCACAGACCTGGATAGTAGGACAGAACTCTGCAGTAGATTGCAACTCCGCCCCCTTTCGCAGTTCTATTTTGTCGGAAAATGTTATAGTTAGGGATGGAAATTTCCGGATTTTTGGTGGCCTTCCTAAGCCAGGATTCAGACACGGCTAGGACATCTGGGTTGGTAGAGTGTGCTAAAGCAGTGAATAAAACAAACTTAGGGAGGAGGCTTCTAATGTTAACATGCATGAAACCAAGGCTTTTACGATTACAGAAGTCAACAAATGATAGCGCCTGGGGAATAGGAGTGGAGCTAGGCACTGCCGGGCCTGGATTAACCTCCACATCACCAGAGGAACAGAGGAGGAGTAGGATAAGGGTACGGCTAAAGGCTATAAGAACTGGTCGTCTAGTGCATTCGGAACAGAGAGTAAAAGGAGCAGGTTTCTGGGCGCGGAAGAATAGATTCAAGGCATAATGTACAAACAAGGGTATGGTAGGATGTGAATACAGTGGAGGTAAACCTAGGCATTGAGTGACAATGAGAGAGGTTTTGTCTCTAGAGACATCATCTAAACCAGGTGACGTTACCGCATGTATGGGAGGTGGAACAAAAAGGCTAGCTAAGGCATATTGAGCAGTGCTGGAGGCTCTACAGTGAAATAAGACAATCACTAACCAAAGCAGCAATGGACAAGGCATATTGGCATTAGGGAGAGGCATGCGTAACCGAGTGATCATAGGGACCAGTGGGTAGCTAGGCGAGCTGGAGACACGGCGATTCAGACAGCTAGCGGGCCGGGGCTAGCAGGCTAGCAGAAGGGCCTTAGGGGGACGTCGGGACGGAAGAGTCTGTTGCAGCTCCCTCGGATGGTTACGTCGGCAGACCAGTCGTGATGGATCGGCAGGGCTCCGTGTCGGCAGTAAAAGGGTCCAGGCCAATTGGCAAAATAGGTATTGTAGCGCAAAAAATTGGCTGATAGACCGCTTCGGCTAACATTCTGATATGCTCTAGACAGGTAGCAGGCCGCGGCTAGCAGGCTAATGGATGGGCCTTCAGGGGACTTTGCGACGGAGGAGCATGTTGAAACCCACTCGAGCGGATTACGTCGGTATGCCAGTCGTGATGGATCGGTGGGGCTCCATGTCGGCAATAAAAGGGGTCCAGGCCAATTGGCAAAATAGGTACTGTAACCCAAGGAGTGGCTGATGGACCTCTTCTGCTAGCCGGGAGATGGGCCTAGCACGAGGCTAGTTCCAGGCTAACTGATACTTGCTTCGGGACAGAGACGTTAGCCAGGGGTAGCCACTCGGATAGCAGCTAGCTAGCTGCAATGATCCAGGTGAAAAGGTTCAGAGCTTGTGGTAGGAATCCGGAGATGTGGAGAAAAATCGCGCTGTGCAGACTGGCAGGAGTTGACCAGGCTAACATTAGCTGATGACCGCTAGCAGTGGCTAACTGACTAGTAGCTAGTTAGCTGGCTACCTTCTGTTGGGGGTTCCGGTTCTAAAGTATAGAAAATAGCAGATCCATACCACATTGGGTGAGGCGGGTTGCAGGAGAGTATGTTGAAATTGAGGTTAAAAATATAAACAATATATACGAAGAGAAAAAAATATATATACACGGGACACGTCAAGACAAAGACAAAGAAGTCTGAACTGCTACGCCATCTTGCCTTACAATTCCAGGTTGTATGGCAAGGGGGGTTGAATACTTTCCTTAAGCCACTGTATATATTTTTGATAGCACTTGTCCAAAAGGGACAAAGCCACATGGTGAAGGGTTCATTATGTTAAGGAACTTTGTCTTCAATACTAACAGTGGTGTTGTCCAGATGATGATGGTTGTTGTGGAACCAGAGAGTCACGAGACTTCAACACAAATTGAAGCATTAAAATTAAGAAAGGACCGTCTTCTCTGCTGCCAGTACTATTCTATATTGCCCTCCAGTATCTCTCTATTGACTCTCCTCTATAGAAGAAAGTGAATCCATATCAGCGTTTTAGTGGTGTCCCAGCTGTGTTGTGTGTTTGCTAGCCCATGGCGGCGGATGGTGCAGAGAGAATTACCGAGCAACCAGGCAATTAAATAGTTCTGCCCTGAGGCTGCGGAACTGTCGTAGGTCTGCTTCTCTTACGCTACCTCCCAGTACGTATGCTAGCAGAGGGCTGCCTGAGACCTCCCATCCCTGTCTGTCTGTCCGTCTGTCCGTCTATCAGAGCTGGCCTCTGCTCCTTCTCTGAACAACACGATGCATTCATAATACACAGGCTGGGATTTCATGTAAAGACTATACACTCATAAACTATAATAGATAGGGCTTTCATGTAAAGACGATACACTCATGAACTATAATAGATTGGGATTTCATGTAAAGACGATACACTCATGAACTATAATAGATTGGGATTTCATGTAAAGACGATACACTCATGAACTATAATAGATTGGGATTTCATGTAAAGACGATACACTCATGAACTATAATAGATTGGGATTTCATGTAAAGACGATACACTCATAAACTATAATAGATTGGGATTTCATGTAAAGAAGACTACGCTATACACAATCGCAAAGCTTTCATGAGAATCATGTGATGGTGACAATGGAGGACTTGTGTAAAGATTCAGGTTTTTTTCATCTTGAGTTAGGGTTTGTCTCACAATGACATAGGACATTAAACAGGGATTTCAGCAAACTATCTAAGGCTCAGATGACACCCTATTCTCCAGTATGTAGTGCACAACTTTCAAGGAAGCATACTGTATGACTATATCTAAGGCTCTGGCAGTGTGTTAATAATACCAAATTGCCCCTTTAGTGCACTATGTTTAATGCACTTTGTGGAGAATAGGGCGGATGTGTCAGGGTTACCGGGACAAATTGAAAGATGGTCTGGCTGGCTAACTGCAGTGTAATCAGGGAGGAGGTAATGGCACAGTACGGCTAGTCTGTGGTCTCATTGTTTCCCTCCCTACCTGACTTAATTCTACCCTTCTCCTCCCTTCTCCTCAAAGCACCACTCCTGCAGAAGGAACTATGAACGAGACAGCTGTAAAGTGTGTGTGCGTGTGCGTGCACATACATGCCTGCATGTGCATGTGTGTCGCGGGGACAATTTGGCCAGACATTTTACAACTTGAATTGGAAGTAAGTTTACCTGTGCACCTTCCTATTCCACCAATATCTCTATAGCATTTGGTTATTTTACAACATCGTACTGTATAGTGGAGAGGCTGGAGAGATATTATACTACCTTTACCTGTGCATGCCTCCACCTAGTACCGCTAAGTATAGGTATTCTGTGTAAAGCAGACTTTACTGTACTTTTCATTATACACATTATTCAGTGTGTGTGTGTGCGTGCGTTGGTCTGTTTGCTCTGTACATAAGTGCTGTAAGTACAGCTGTACATTAGGCCTGTGGCTCCAGAGGACTATCCATGAGGATCATCTTCAAATCAGCTCATGTAATTCCAGAGTTATTCTCATTCCATACATAACGCTGTGATTATTACCGTGTGTTTCACTGCTGCTTCTGTACTGAAGAGAGCAGAAATAAGCCATTGCGATTATTGGCGCCTCTAAAGCTTTGCCATTTCATCAGTGGCTAAATGTGGGGGAACACTTCCTGTTTCTCACATCACAGAGAGGTCAAGCTCTGCGGCAACGACCTGCTTGGTCGAGCAGCGGGTTGGGTTCAAGGCGAGGGAAAGGTGACTTGTGAGGAGCGTGAAAAGGAGAAGAAAAGGGTATGGAAAAGGAAGAGGTCACTGTGACAATGTGGCTGACTAAGTGGTTAAGAGAGTGGGAGGATGGACGGTCAGACGTGTGTGTGTGTGTAAATGCGTGTGTGGGGGATTTTTGCCCTCTGACAACGTCCAGAAGCCGAAGAGACATTTTCTCGACACACCAGCTCCCCTTGGCAGCCTCAGCACTATGATGTCAACAGCACACGTTTGTAAATGAGGGTCCAAACTCTTTCCCATTGTAAAAAGGCAGAGTGTGTGTGTGTGTGTGTGGTTAGTCTCATGCTAATGGTACACTGCCTCTGGTGGTCTATGACGTCAGGTTACTATCAGCGTGAATCAAACTCCAAAACACAGAGAGCAACACCATAGCTTTCTACTGAGAGAGAGGGAGGGAGAGAGAGACTTGCAAAGTTTGTAACAAGTAAAACAAGGATTATTGCTGCTACGAAAACACATTTACGATTTGATTGGGAGAATAAGTGTATTCGAAACCTTGGTTCAACATTTCTCAATATTCCAAGTGTAATCCAATGTTTGTCAATACTATCCTAAACTTCTCCATTATAGGTTCCCTGGAGCCATGTGGCCGTGCGCTGTTGGCTGTTTTCTGTGTGTAGAGAACGCGACCACAGAACAGAGCAGTTTCCTGCACGGTCAACTTTAGGGCTGTTGTCTTTGTTGGATGGTTTACACAACCACACTGACATACTTCCAGGATATGTGTGAACATACACATGTGTGCGCACACACATACAGTACAAACATCACAAGCATGTGGAAGGATGTACACATTGACAAACACACATATATAGATACACACACACACACACACACACACACACACACTTATTCAGTTCTATTCTATTCAGTTCAGTTCATAAGATGATACTGTACCAAGCTGATATATTATAAACTGAGAGAAATTGGAGACCATGACACTTTTGGGACGTGCACACAGCACTGCTACAGCATTCCAAATCCCAATCCCCTCTCCTCTTCCTGGGGGCTGTGGCTCTCTACAGAGCGGAGCGGGGCTGGGGAGGAGCGGGGCTGGGGAGGAGCAGGGCTGGGGAGGATGGCACAGATGTTTGGGAAGGAGGACGCGTGAACAGGAAGGATAGAATCCGGGCAGACTCAGGAAGTGGATGGTGTCAGAGGTCACGGAGAGACATGCTGATTGAGCAATTGGATGAAAGAAGAAAAAAAAACAGCGAATCCGATGCTGCTTTGAGATCCCTGTACTGTACAGCTCATTGTATGAATAACGACATGTACTGTACTATTGACAGTAATTTTCAGTGTTTTATATGAGCCCACTGTGGTTAATGGGGGGTAATTGGGAGGTAATTGGTGGCCAGGGAGCTGCACGCCGGGGATATATTGTCAGATTGATAATGGGGGATGATGAGTGTTCAGTGTTGTCAGTGTCTGGGGAGACAGAGGGAAAATTGTGTCTCCACATCAGCTGCTTCTCATCACTGCATTGAAGCAGGGTGACTGGCAGGAGAGGGAAGAATGGGATGTGTGTGTGGTGGGGTTGAAAGTTTGTGTGTATTTGTGGACAATGGCATGACTGTGCGTTGTGTCAGGGTGGGTTGCTGTGTGGGTGTATAGGCATGTGTGAGAGTTAATGAGTTAATGGGTGTGGTGTGTGTGTGTGTGCATGTGTGTGCCATTCCACACAGGACAGGACACTTCCTGCATGCCTATGCTGCAGGTGCTGATTGCATTTGATGCATTGATTATTATAGTGTCACACACTCTAATCTTCCACTTGTACGTTCCACACCCACACTTTAACTAGGCAAGTCAGTTATGAACTAATTCTTATCTACAATGACGGCCTATCCCGGCCAAACCCTCCCCTAACCCGGACGACGCTGGGCCAATTATGCGCCACCCTATGGGACTCCCGATCACAGCCGGTTGTGATACAGATGCAGTGCCTTAGACCGCTGCGCCACTCGGGAGCCCACTTTTAATGCTTCTGTTATTCTGGGGTTATTTTTGACTCTAGCTTGTTCTATGGCAGCTCTATGGTAGAAGTTATCCATCCTCTGGGGAGGTTTAAACTGTGTGTGTAACCTTTTCCCTGGCACACTCTCTCTTGGATCAACTTGTCTCCCAACCGCCACTCTGCCGGCCTATGACATTCTAACATGAGAATCTGTTTGTTGTTTGTCCATCTCTTGTCCACCTCTATTTGTTCCTCTCTCTTTGACTATGTCTCCTCCTTTCTCACACACTCACTCTTCCCGTGTTTCTCTCTCCCCTCCTCTCGCTGTATTTCTCTCTCTCCCTCCGTTGTCTCTCGCTCTCTCTCCCTTTCTCTCTGACAGTAAGTTCTAAAGGGCCTTTTCCAAACGGCTGCCTGCTGATGTCTTTCTGGACAGCTCTAGTGAAAAAGAGTGGGTGAACGGTCACCTGACAGAGATTTGGCCCTAAAAGAGCAACTTTTGTGGAGAGCAACACCTGCAGTTCTACTACGTGATATCTTTCAAAAAAAGATTACCTACACATACTGACCAGCTCATGTTTTAGACAGAAGCGTGCTACATGGCAGACCAATCCGAACTCATCTCTCGGCATTTCCAGCCCAACCATTATCTCAGCCAGTCATGGCTAGCAGGAAGGTTCCTTGCTTTTTCTTTGGCTAAACCAACTAGGCTCTTAATTTAAACAATTTTATTCGTATTTACAGATGGCATACAAGTTTGTTATTAAGACACATGAAAGGTCACATGTTCCAGAGGCATTTCTGCCCAAAAAATGCATTATGGTAAATAAAAAAGTTCAAAATGGCTCTCCTGTGGAGTAGTGACACGTGACATACGCCTGAAATGAGTCGCACAAAAAAATCCAGAGGAGAAACAGAAAATAGTTCTCAGTTTAACTCTCTAAAATTAAACTCTCTAGGATTCATATGGACTCTCTAACCTGTTCTCATATTCTAGAAAGAACCATAAAAAGTATTATATTGTGTGTAGTTGCATATTAACTGTAACACAGAGTAAATATTAGATCTTCACTGTAAATAAAGAACTCATTGCCTGTTGATACACAAGTGTTGCATCCTGCATATGATGTTATGTATAATATAGATAACATTTACACTGTAAAAAACGAACTAATTGTGCTATATTAGTCTCCTGGAGCTACAGTATACTTTCCTATAAGAATATAAACCCGTAATTCCTTTTGCATATTTGAATACAGAGAAGAGATTAGATGGTAAATAAAGGACTAATCCACTGGGTCTATACATTTCTACAAACACCAAGACAAGAAAATATACTATACACGCTCCCGTTAGGCCTATAGAAATAATTTACAAGACAACATACTGTCTCTCACATATTGGTGTCTGTCTGACGATGTTTCACATTAACACAAAGCCAACCCAGTTGTCAGACAATCGGCAGCAGCCCCACTCCTCATCTTCTTTACCTTTTTTCAGATTGTGAACATACCGGTCCCGAATCGTTCTCAATTTTTCTTTGATATCGGTATCAGTGTGGAAATTTTGTGATATCTCCCTCCATCTTTTGCATTCTTGTCCGAATACAACTGCATCTAAGGATTGTAGAGGTTATCGAATCGTCTCACCTCCTTGCACAGACGCTCCTCAAAACTGGACAGAGACATAATTATGTGTAGCAAATGTTGAAAGAAAAGCACAAAAAAGGATGCTTGCAAGTAAAATAGCAGTAGCAGCGCGTCCATCTCTTCCGTGTTTATGTCACGTCCAGGCCTGAGAAGACAGGCTGGCGTGTTTAGTTTTGTTTTGGTGTAGGGTTTTTTCTGTTCTAGGTTATCTATTTCTATGTTGGGGTAATGGTTCCCAATTAGAGGCAGCTGAGTGTCGTTACCTCTAATTGGGAACCATATATATGTTTGTAGTTTTCACTAGGGGTTTGTGGGTTATTGTTTGTTCATAGCGTCATTTTGGTTTACGTTATGGTCATTGTTACGATCGTCATACGTTTTGTTGTTTTGACCCAGTTACGTTCGTTAAATAAAAGATGTATACTGGATGCCTCGCTGCGCCTTGGTCTGTCCCTCACAGAGATCGTGATAGTTTATAGCAGAAATGAGATTGGAAAATATGTGATGTAGACACAGGGGCTGGACATCCGTTGCAAAACTCACCCAATACTGCCCCTCAAGTCAATCAATCAATCAAATGTATTTATAAAGCCCTTCTTACATCAGCTGATGTCACAGAGTGCTGTACAGAAACCCAGCCTAAAACCCCAAACAGCAAGCAATGCAGGTATAGTAGCACGGTGGCTAGGAAAAACTCCCTAGAAAGGCCGGACCCTAGGAAGAAACCTAGAGAGGAACCAGGCTCTGAGGGGTGGCCAGTTCTCTTCTGGCTGTGCCGGGTGGAGATTATAACAGAACATGGCCAAGATGTTCAAATGTTCATAGATGACCAGCAGGGTCAAATAATAATAATCACAGTGGTTGTCGAGGGAGCAACAGGTCAGCACCTCAGGAGTAAATGTCAGTTGGCTTTTCATAGCCGATCATTCAGAGTATCTCTACCGCTCCTGCTGTCTCTAGAGAGTTGAAAACAGCAGGTCTGGGACAGGTAGTACGTCAAGTGAACAGGTCAGGATTCCATAGCCGCAGGCAGAACAGTTGAAACTGGAGCAGCAGCACGACCAGGTGGACTGGGGACAGCGTCATCAGGCCAGGTAGTCCTGAGGAATGGTCCTAGGGCTCAGGTCCTCCGAGAGTGAGAAAGGATGAAAGAAAGAGAGAGAGAATTAGAGAGACTTAAATTCACACAGGACACCGGATAAGACAGGAGAAATACTCCAGATATAAGAGACTGACCCTAGCCCCCCGACACAAACTATTGCATCATAAATACTGGAGGCTGAGACATGAGGGGTCGGGAGGAATGAGCCTTCCCAAGGAATGATACGTTGCGTTTCATTTTCCAGGTAGAAAAAAACGACATCAAATGCCGGAGCGTATTACAAGGAGCCACCCCTTTTGTGATGAAAAACGACATTGCAGCACTGCGCTATGCTCCGTACCTTACATCTCCGTAGTGTGTGAATTTATCTTAACCCTAAACCCTAACCCTAAATGTATCCCTAATCTTAATTGTACCTCTAGCCCTAACACTAACCCATGAGCCTAAAATAGCATTTCTTCTTGTGGAAACTGGCAAAATGTCCCCACTTGTCAAAATGTTCCTTGTTTAACTATAAGTACTTCTGTACCCTACAAGGATAGTTAAACCAAGCACACACACACACACTAACCCTAACCCATAAGCCTAAAATAGCCTTTTTTCTTGTGGGAACTGGCAAACTGTCCTCACTTGTCAAAATGTTCCTTGTTTTACTATGACTACTTCTGTACCCTACAAGGATAGTAAAACCAATCGCACACACACACACACACACACACACACACAAAAAGAAACACACTACTCCCCATTGGGCCCAGGAGGGTGGGCCGTGTTGTTGTACTTTATGTTCAGACTTCACACGATGCACTTAGATTGATGAGGTCCTGGCCCCCTGGGAGGCTGAGACTGCATGGTGGTGAATGGTGGTGACGTAACCCAATAGGGTCTGGGTGAGGTGCCTGTTTACAATGTCTGCTGGATTAACTGATTGGGGTGGAGGCCCCTCTCACCATCCTCATCATGTTAGTGCAACAGCGACTTGGGGTTCTCCCGTCTCCAGTCATAATGTATGGGAGAATGCCAAGAGAGGGGGATGCAAGCAGTTACTGGGAGTGGTTATGGTGGAAGCGGATGGAGACCTCTTGTGTAATGCATTGGACCGAGAGAGACTGTTTTGAGGGTGCCAAAACAATAAACATGTAACCAAACCCTTTATGATTTATGAGAAACATCCTCTCAGTTAATTGGGGTGCACTCTGGGACCATCTGTGTTTGCTGTGTGTGCGTGTGTGCGTGTTGTAGGAACGTGACATGCCTCTGGCATGGGACTCCCTTGCATGGTCGGCAGCTGTGTGACAGAGGAAATAGGTCAAAGGTCGTTGCTGATGTAAGGCCACCGCCCTGGCCTTGAGGCTGTAAACGGGGTCACAGGGGCACAGTGCCTCTGGGGAAGTGATTCTGGGTCATAAAGATAGGAAATGTTTGGGGTTTGAAATCAGACCTGGACCATATAACATTGCTGGCCGCAACAGCAGACCACACATACTGTAGCAGACCACACGTAGCTCTATGCCTGGTCCGAAAACCAACCTTTTAGCTTAGACTAGAAGATTAGTAGTTCGTCAGTGGTGGAAAAAGTAGCCAATTGTCATACTTGAGTAAAAGTAAAGATAACTTAATAGAAAATGACTCAAGTAAAAGTGAAAGTCACCCAGTAAAATACTACTTGAGTAAAAGTCTAAAAGTATTTGGTTTAAAATATACTTAAGTATCAATAGCAAAAATATAAATAATTTCTAATTCCTTATATTAAGAAAAACAGACGGCACATTTGTGTTTTTTATTTATTTATCGACAGCCAGGGGGACCCTCCAGCACTCAGACATAATTTAGGCAGTAGGGATGTTCTCTTGATAAGTGCGTGAATTGGACCATTTTCCTGTCCTGCTAAGCATTCAAAATCTAACAAGTACATTTGGGTGTCAGGTAAAATGAATGGAGTAAAAAATACACTATTTTCTTAAGGAATGTAGTGAAGTAAAAGTTGTAAAAAATATAAATCGTAAAGTACAGATACCACAAAAAACTACTTAAGTAGTACTTTAAAGTATTTTTACTTAAGTACTTTACACTACTGTAGTTAGTTGATCAAACTAGACTCGGGGGTAGACGTAACATAATGAAGGAAAATCCGGGACACTGAAATTAATATGATATGTTACATTTGGTACGGTATGTATTAATTTGTGGATTTTGTATGATATGTTACGAATTACAATTGGACACCTTGTAGAGCATGGTTCTCCAACTGGTGTCTCGTGGACCGAATTTGGCCCGCGACTGGTTTTATTTGTCCCCCCAAGTTTTCAGAGCAACAACATTTTTAATTATAAAAAGAAGTTTGGGGACATAATATATTAAAAACACCAGGAAATCAACTCCAAGTGATTTTAATTAAGAAATGGTTCCAAGTATTCCTATGCATAATACAGAGACACGTGATCGTATACAAATGTAAGCAAGGTTTGAAGTTATTATATTTTAGTCAAACATTATACTGTATATGTTTGGGCTTCTTGAGGTCAATTTGTCATCTACAAATTATTTGTAATCATGTTCTGGCCCCCCGACCATCCGCTCCCCCCAAAATCGGCCTGTGGTTGATTCTAGTTGATGATTCCTGTTGTAGAGTCTGTGCCCTGACGAGTTAAGGCAGTTCTGGGCAAAAGTGGGGGTGCAACTCAATATTAGGAAGGTGTTCCTAATGTTTGGTATATGTAACTTGTTGGATACGAACCCAGGTCTCCCATGGGTCAAGGGCAGACACTGGTTTTGAAGTGCGCAGGCAGGGTTACTTCATCACGTTACCATGACGTGACATATACTCAGTGTATATTATAAACTGGGTGAATCGAGCACTGAATGCTGATTGGCTGACAGCCGTTCATATATCAGACCGTATACCACGAGTATGACAAAACGGTTATTTTTACTGCTCTAATTACGTTGGTAACCAGTTTATAATAGCAATAAGGCACCTCGGGGGTTTGTGGTGTATGGCCGCGTTGCGTTGTGCATAAGAACAGCCATTAGCCGTGGCATATTGGCCATGTACCACACCACCTTATTGCATAATTATACCATGGCATTTTAGAAAACTTGATTCTGATTGGCTTTAAAGGCATTCTAGAGGATGAATTACTTTCCTATAACGCATGGTATATCAGCACGGTAGAATTCAATGACTATAGTTCATTCTTAAATGTTCTAAGTTTGCGCTGCTTTTGAAAGCAAAAGTCAAATTTAAAACATTATTGGCATTGTTGAATTTGATTTTCATTAAAGCAAGCTAGGACTGATGGTTTGGTTAGCTAAACTAGCAAGTGGTTACCAAGGCAACTACTGTAGCGATCTAGTAAACTTGCTAGCTACTTCAATGAATGTTGAACACATTTCTACCTGCAAATGAACACATTTCTCTCAGCAAAACTGTTAAGTTATAGCCATGGTATAAAAGGGATAATCAACTCAGGGCTCTATGCATTCTCTGGAAAAGGTTAGTTTCACTCTGCATAGCCCCTCGTTGATTATCCCTTACAGAAGTTGTAGTATTTCTTCATGTGGGTGTTGTGACACTGAGTCAGCACACTGCCACACAGCACGCAATTTAGTGGTCTGACCCAGTTAGCAATGAGCACCAGGAGAGGCCGGCGTCCCTCCAGAGAGGTTGAGCGCTGTGACAGCTTTTTTTGCCCATCGTCTCATTCACAGGGCACCCGCACATGCCGTTTTCCTCACACAGCCCAATCGCCCTTCTCCCAACCGACGACACTACAAATGCCAGTCGGAGTCAAGACGCTTTTTCAGCGGCAAGCCAGCGGCCTACCTTCTCCCTTTTGCCACTTATTTTGTATATATTTATAGATACATTGGATGCCATGTCCATTTGAAAAACAGTACTCAAAATGGTTATGTGTGTGCAAAATATCAGATAAAGATTGCCAGTCCTGGTTCCCTGGATCAACAGTCAAATACATTTTTGTATTTTATTGACAGGCTTCTCACACAGTGCAATGGCAACAATAGTGACATAGTAATCAAGGTGACATAGTGAAGGAATCAAATCAGTGACATAGTAATCAAGGTGACATAGTGAAGGAATCAAATCAGTGACATAGTAATCAAGGTGACATAGTGAAGGAATCAAATCAGTGACATTGTAATCAAGGTGACATAGTGAAGGAATCAAATCAGTGACATAGTAATCAAGGTGACATAGTGAAGGAATCAAATCAGTGACATAGTAATCAAGGTGACATAGTAAGGAATCAAATCAGTGACATTGTAATCAAGGTGACATAGTGAAGGAATCAAAT
The DNA here is from genome assembly GCA_003317085.1 of Hucho hucho. Lineage (NCBI taxonomy): Eukaryota > Metazoa > Chordata > Actinopteri > Salmoniformes > Salmonidae > Hucho > Hucho hucho. Next base: position 203,252 of record QNTS01002513.1, on the reverse strand, counting down.
CAGTGACATTGTAATCAAGGTGAC